>CAWVNZ010001964.1:0-225042 GCA_963930735.1 Dioctria linearis
TTTTTTGCAAAATTTACTATAGAGGAGGCAATACCTGGCGTAATTAAAGTTTGCGACAGTAAAAAATTATTTTTTTGCAAAATTTACTGTAGAAAAGGCAATCCCTGGCGCAATTAAAATTTGCGACAGTAAAATATTATTTTTTGAATAATTTACTATAGAAAAGGCAATCCCTGGCGGATTTAAGATTTGCGACAGTAAAAAATTAATTTTTGAAAAATTTACTGTAGAAAAGGCAATCCCTGGCGCAATTAAAATTTGCGACAATAAAATATTAATTTTTGAAAAATTTAATATAGAAAGGCAAACCCTGGCGCAATTAAAATTTGCGACATTAAAAAAAAAAAATTCTGCAAAATTTACTATAGAAAAGGCAATCCGTGGCGTAATTAAAATTTTCGACAGTAAAAAATTAATTTTTGAAAAATTTACTAAAGAAAAGGTAATCCCTGGGGCAATTAAATCTTGCGACAGTAAAAAATTATTTTTTGTAAAATTTACTGTAGAAAAGGTAATCCCTGGCGCAATTAAAATTTGCGACAGTATAAAATTAATTTTTGTAAAATTTACTGTAGAAAAGGCAATCCCTGGCGCAATTAAAATTTGCGACAGTAAAAAATTAATTTTTGAAAAATTTACTATAGAAAGGCAAACCCTGCCGCAATTAAAATTTGCGACAGTAAAAAATTATTTTTTGGAAAATTTACTATAGAAAAGGCAATCCCTGGCGCAGTTAAAATTTGCGACAGTAAAAAATTATTTTTTGCAAAATTTACTATAGAAGAGGCAATCCCTGGCGTAATTAAAATTTGCGAGAGTAAAAAATTATTTTTTGCAAAATTTACTATAGAAAAGGCAATCCCTGGCGTATTTAAAATTTGCGACAGTATAAAATTAATTTGTGAAAAATTTACTATAGAAAAGGCAATCCCTGGCGTATTTAAAATTTGCGACAGTATAAAATTATTTGTTGAATAATTTACTGTAGAAAAGGCAATCCCTGGCGTAATTAAAATTTGCGACAGTCAAAAATTATGCAAAATTTACTATAGAAAATGCAATCCCTGGCGCAAATAAAATATGCGACAGTAAAAAATTATTTTTTGCAAAATTTACTATAGAAAAGGCAATCCCTGGCGTATTTAAAATTTGCGACAGTAAAAAAGTATTTTTTGCAAAATTTACTATAGAAAAGGCAATCCCTGGCGCAATTAAAATTTGCGACAGTATAAAATTATTTTTTGAAAAATTTACTATAGAAAAGGCAATCCCTGGCGCAATTAAAACTTGCGAAAGTAAAAAACTATTTTTTGTAAAATTTACTGTAGAAAAGGCAATCGCTGGCGCAATTAAAATTTGCGACAGTAAAAAATTAATTTTTGAAAAATTTACTATAGAAAAGGCAATCCTTGGCGCAATTAAAATTTGCGACAGTAAAAAATTATTTTTTGCAAAATTTACTATAGAAAAGGCAATCCCTGGCGTATTTAAAATTTGCGACAGTAAAACATTATTTTTTGCTAAATTTACTATAGAAAAGGCAATCCCTGGCGCAGTTAAAATTTGCGACAGTAAAAAATTATTTTTTGCAAAATTTACTATAGAAGAGGCAATCCCTGGCGTATTTAAAATTTGCGACAGTATAAAATTAATTTTTGTAAAATTTACTGTAGAAAAGGCAATCCCTGGCGCAATTAAAATTTGCGACAATAAAAAATTAATTTTTGAAAAATTTACTATAGAAAGGCAAACCCTGGCGCAATTAAAATTTGCGACAGTAAAAAATTATTTTTTGCTAAATTTACTATAGAAAAGGCAATCCCTGGCGCAGTTAAAATTTGCGACATTAAAAAATTATTTTTTGCAAAATTTACTATAGAAGAGGCAATACCTGGCGTAATTAAAATTTGCGACAGTAGAAATTTATTTTTTGAAAAATTTACTGTATAAAAGGCAATCCCTGGCGTAATTAAAATTTGAGACAGTAAAAAAATAATTTTTGAAAAATTTACTATAGAAAAGGCAATCCCTGGCGTATTTAAAATTTGCGACAGTATAAAATTATTTTTTGAGTAATTTACTATAGAAAAGGCAATCACTGGCGCAATTAAAATTTGCGACAGTAAAAAATTATTTTTTGCAAAATTTACTATAGAAAAGGCAATCCCTGGCGTATTTAAAATTTGCGACAGTAAAAAATTAATTTGTGAAAAATTTACTATAGAAAAGGCAATTCCTGGCGTAATTAAAATTTGCGACAGTAAAAAATTATTTTTTGAAAAATTTACTGTAGAAAAGGCAATCCCTGGCGTAATTAAAATTTGCGACAGTAAAAAATTAGTTTTTGAAAAATTTACTGTAGAAAAGGCAATCCCTGGGGCAATTAAAATTTGCAACAGTAGAAAATTATTTTTTGAAAAATTTACTATAGAAAAGGCAATCCCTGGGGTAATTAAAATTTGCGACAGTAAAAAATTATTTTTTGAAAAATTTACTATAGAAAAGGCAATCCCTGGCGTATTTAAAATTTGCGACAGTATAAAATTATTTTTTGAATAATTTACTATAGAAAAGGGAATCCCCGGCGCAATTTAAATTTGCGACAGGAAAAAATTATTTTTTGAATAATTTACTATAGAAAAGGCAATCCCTGGCGCAATTAAAATTTGCGACAGTAAAAAATTATTTTTTGCAAAATTTACTATAGAAGAGGCAATCCCTGGCGTATTTAAAATTTGCGACAGTATAAAATTAATTTGTGAAAAATTTACTATAGAAAAGGCAATTCCTGGCGTATTTAAAATTTGCGACAGTAAAAAATTATTTTTTGATTAATATACTGCAGAAACGGCAATCCCTGGCGCAATTAAAATTTGCGACAGTAGAAAATTATTTTTTGAAAAATGTACTGTAGAAAAGGCAATCCCTGGCGCAATTAAAATTTCCGACAGTAGAAAATTATTTTTTGAAAAATTTACTATAGAAAAGGCAATCCCTGGCGCAGTTAAAATTTGCGACAGTAAAAAATTATTTTTTGCAAAATTTACTGTATAACGGGCAATCCCTGGCGCAATTAAAATTTGCGACAGTAAAAAATTATTTTTTGAAAAATTTACTATAGAAAAAGCAATCCCTGGCGCAATTAAAATTTGCGACAGTAAAAAATTATTTTTTGAATAATTTACTATAGAAAAGACAATCCCTGGCGCAATTAAAATTTGTGACAGTAAAAAATTATTTTTTGCAAAATTTACTGTAGAAAAGGCAATCCCTGGCGCAATTAAAATTTGCGACAGTAAAAAATTATTTTTTGAAAAATTTACTATAGAAAATGCAATCCCTGGCGGATTTAAAATTTGCGACAGTAAAAAATTAATTATTGAAAAATTTACTATAGAAAAGGCAATACCTGGCGCAATTAAAATTTGCGACAGTAAAAAATTATTTTTTGAATAATTTACTATAGAAAAGGCAATCCCTGGCGTAATTAAAATTTGCGACAGTAAAAAATTATTTTTTGATTAATATACTATATAAAAGGCAATCCCTGGCGGATTTAAAATTTGCGACCGTAAAAAATTAATTTTTGAAAAATTTACTATAGAAAAGGCAATCCCTGGCGTAATTAAAATTTGCGACAGTAAAAAATTAATTTTTGAAAAATTTACTATAGAAAATGCAATCCCTAGCGCAATTAAAATTTGCGACAGTAAAAAAATATTTTTTGAATAATTTACTATAGAAAAGGCAATTCCTGGCGCAATTAAAATTTGCGACAGTAAAAAATTATTTTTTGAAAAATTTACTATAGAAAAGGTAATCCCTGGCGTATTTAAAATTTGCGACAGTATAAAATTATTTTTTGAATAATTTACTATAGAAAAGGCAATCCCTGGCGCAATTAAAATTTGCGACAGGAAAAAATTATTTTTAGAATAATTTACTATAGAAAAGGCAATCCCTGGCGCAATTAAAATTTGCGACAGTAAAAATTATTTTTTGCAAAATTTACTATAGAAGAGGCAATCCCTGGCGTATTTAAAATTTGCGACAGTATAAAATTAATTTGTGAAAAATTTACTATAGAAAAGGCAATCCCTGGCGGATTTAAAATTTGCGACAGTAAAAAATTAATTTTTGAAAAATTTACTATAGAAAAGGCAATCCCTGGCGCAATTAAAGTTTGCGACAGTAAAAAATTATTTTTTGAATAATTTACTATAGAAAAGGCAATCCCTGGCGTAATTAAAATTTGCGACAGTAAAAAATTATTTTTTGAATAATTTACTATAGAAAAGGCAATCCCTGGCGGATTTAAAATTTGCGACCGTAAAAAATTAATTTTGAAAAATTTACTATAGAAAAGGCAATCCCTGGCGTAATTAAAATTTGCGACAGTAAAAAATTATTTTTTGAATAATTTACTATAGAAAAGGCAATCCCTGGCGTAATTAAAATTTGCGACAGTAAAAAATTATTTTTTGAATAATTTACTATAGAAAAGGCAATCCCAGGCGGATTTAAAATTTGCGACCGTAAAAAATTAATCTTTGAAAAATTTACTATAGAAAAGGCAATCCCTGGCGTAATTAAAATTTGCGACAGTAAAAAATTAATTTTTGAAAAATTTACTATAGAAAATGCAATCCCTGGCGCAAGAAGAAGAAGAAGAGTGCGTGGAGTCAATCCGATCGGACGTTGCATAGTGTTGTAGTTCAAATAAAACAATATAAACATATTCAATCAATTAATTTAAGACAAGTGATAGTGTTGTGCTAAATATCTTCAATATAATCAATTACTATAATTATTTAAATTCCGACGCGACCGATAAATTAATAAATTATCAAAATTAAATTTTATCCGCCAAGTGAAGGGCTCTTCTATGCCCTATCAACATTCTATAAGCCAGCAGCACGGTAACGTTTCCTTTCCTTCTCTTCATCTGTGATCAGTGCAAATGCATTAGCACTTGTCACTGATCAGCAATACGGGTGTCCCCAGCTGTGGTCATTGAACTGCACAGTCTGAGGTATTGAAAGCAGCAATAGGCATAACACTATTGTTGTTTTTTTTACCTCGCTGTGTCGTTGACTGCGGCTGGTGGCGCCCAAATTTTTGTGTTGTTGTGTGTCGCTTTTTTTTCTTTTTTGCTTTTTTGTTTTTGCCTTCAGCATGCAGAATTTTATTTTAGATTTCTGCAACATTCGCGGATTAAGAGCAAATCGGTTTTCGGTGTACTGCTTAACTCAAAAAATCCGGCAATTCTTGCGCTAAGTGAAACCAAGGTCGTTTCTGATGCTGATATTAATGAGTATCACGTCCCTGGTTACAGCTTCGTGCCTCTTTTTTCTCAGCATAGAGGGATCGCAGTATATATTCGGAATGATGTGGCCTTTACTATTCTTCAAGATTTTCCTTCTGCTAATCCAGAGTTTAATTATATCTGGATTAGGTTCAAACTTCACAAGCACATCATATACTTCTGTTTCCTTTATCGCAGCCCAAATATGTCTGATGACGACACGGTATCCGTATTTGACAATATCTCCAACAATATTGATCATTTGCTTTCTGTTTCCCCCTCTTCCGAAATCGTCCTGGCAGGCGATTTTAATGTTCATAATATACCGTGGCTCAGACATTCTTCTACCACAAGTCCTGCGGGCCGTTTCGTTGAACTCTTCTGTGAATCATTTAATTTGCAACAGCTAGTGGATGCACCAACGCGAATTCCTGATGCAGCTGGAGATAAAGCTAATTTACTCGACTTGTTTCTAACATCTCATCCTGACAAATATTCCATTTCAGTCGGTTCCCCTCTTGGAAATTCAGACCATTGTTTAATCACGGCTCAATTTACCACCTCAAACCTGTGCCGCCCAACTGCTCCACCTACAAGTAGGCTTCTTTGGCACTATAAGAATGCTGATTGGGAAAGTCTCAATAAGTATCTTAAAGAAATTGATTGGTCGGTTTGTTTTGCTTCGAGGGATGTTGATGAATGCACATTACAATTTAGTAACATACTAAATCTTGGCATGCGTGAATACATTCCGTATTCTTACAGCAGGTCTCAACAACAGCATGATCGCTCCTGGTTTAACGATAAGTGTAACCAAGCTATAAAAGCGAAAGAGTCTGCTTTTCGCGCCTATCAATTGCATCCATGTCCGGAAATGAAACAAGTCTACAAGACTGCACGGAACACCTGCAAGTCCATTATCCAGAGAGAAAAATTTCTTTTTGACCAGAATATTAGACAAAGAATCTTGACAAGCCGCAAAGGTAGCAAAGGTTTCTGGTCCCTGGTCAAAACCATCAGGAACAATTTCACCAATTCCTCTATACCTTCACTACTTAATAATGGAGAAGTGATTGTTGACTCCCTGGATAAAGCTAATATTTTAGCTGCTAGATTCGCTTCAAATTCTCGTCTTCCACCAACTTCACAAACACCTGTTTTGCATCCCCCGTGCGGATGTGTACAAGAGCCAATACACATCCGTACGAGGGATGTGTTCAGGGTCCTTAAGGATATCAACGTCTCCAAAGCCGCAGGTCCTGATGGTTTTTCGCCCCTGTTAATTAAAAGCTGCGCCTCATCCTTGGCTAAACCTCTGCGCAAACTCTTCTACTTGTCTTATTCGACAGGAAAATTTCCAACTGCTTGGAAGCTAGCTCACGTTCAGCCTATTCCTAAGAAAGGAGAGGGTAGCGATCCCTCAAATTATCGACCAATTGCCATCACTTCGATTCTTTCAAAGGTTTTTGAATCTATCATTAACTCAAAATTAATGAAGTATCTAGAAACTAATCATCTCATCAACGATCGCCAATATGGCTTCCGAGCTGGACGCTCATCTGGAGACTTGCTGACCTTTCTTACGGAACGTTGGAACCGTAGTCTTCACAATTTTGGTGAGTCTAAAATCGTTGCTCTAGATATTTCAAAAGCCTTTGATAGAGTCTGGCATCCAGCCCTTTTAGCCAAACTTAAAGCACTTGGTCTCTCCCCTCCTCTTCTATTATGGATTGAAAGTTTCCTATCTAGTCGCCAAATACGTGTTGTATTAGATGGCGTTACATCTGAACCGCATCCCATAAATGCCGGTGTGCCTCAAGGCTCTGTTATCTCTCCAACTCTCTTTTTAGTTTTCATTAATGATCTGCTTTCCCTTACTTTCAATCCCATCCATAGTTTCGCAGATGACAGTACTCTTGATTTCGCTTACTCCTTTGACACTCTTGCGGAATCCAGGGGGAATGCCGCATGTGTTAAACGAGATTGCATGACTAGATCATTGAATAACGATCTTAACAGTATCCTCGCTTGGGGCAAAGCGAATCGCGTCGAATTCAATGCATCTAAGACTCAAAGCTGTCTCATCTCATTAAAACAAGATCATAACTTAACCACACCCGTTTCTTTTGATGGAGCATTAATTTCTGATTCACCGTCACTAAGCATTCTTGGCATTAATATTTCCAGTAAGTTAAACTGGACAGATCACATCTTCTCTGTTGCCAAAGAAGCATCGAAATGTCTTGGATTTCTGAAAAGGTGTAAGAAATATTTCAGCCCGTCAAATCTAGCGCTCCTCTACAAGTCCTACATTAGACCTAGAATGGAATACAACTCCCATATATGGGCCGGGGCTGGTCGCACAGCCTTAGCTTCATTGGATATTGTCCAAAAGAGAGCCTTCAAGCTCATTGGCGATTTGGCAATAACTTGTCATATCGACTCACTCGAGCACCGCCGCAATGTTGGATGCCTTTCGCTCCTTTATCGCTATATGCATGGTCAATGTTCTGATGAAATATCTAGTCTAATCCCTTGTAGAATGATTCCTGCACGCAATACTCGCGCTGCAAACCGCGCACATCCTTTAACCCTTCAAATTACTTTCGGCCGTACAGTAAAATTCCGAGATGCTTTTTTATCCCGTACAGTGCGAATGTGGAACAGCTTACCATCTTCTGTTTTTCCTCCGGCATACAATCTGCGGAAGTTTAAGGGCGACACACATCGGCACCTCCGCCACTCTCCTCACATCCCCTAATCCTTTCCCTATCTCCTTCCTGCCATGCTGTGCTTTGCATCATAGGGTATCCCCTGAGCTTGGCTTAATAATATAAAAAAAAAAAAAAAAAAAAAAAAAAATTAAAATTTGCGACAGTAAAAAATTATTTTTTAATAATTTACTATAGAAAAGGCAATTTCTGGCGCAATTAAAATTTGCGACAGTAGAAAATAATTTTTTGAAAAATTTACTATAGAAAAGGTAATCCCTGGCGTAATTAAAATTTGCGACAGTAAAAAATTATTTTTTGCAAAATTTACTGTAGAAAAGGCAATCCCTGCGCAATTAAAATTTGCGACAGTATAAAATTAATTTTTGAAAAATTTACTATAGAAAAGGCAATCCCCGGCGTAATTAAAATTACAGTAAAAAATTAATTAGTGAAAAATTTTCTATAGAAAAGGCAATCCCTGGCGTAATTAAAATTTGCGACAGTAAAAAATTATTTTTTGAATAATTTTCTATAGAAAAGGCAATCCCTGCCGGATTTAAAATTTGCGACAGTAAAAAATTAATCTTTGAAAAATTTACTATAGAAAAGGCAATCCCTGGCGTAATTAAAATTTGCGACAGTAAAAAATTATTTTTTGAATAATTTACTATAGAAAAGGCAATCCCTGGCGCAATTAAAATTTGCGACATCAAAAAATTATTTTTTGCAAAATTTACTGTAGAAAAGGCAATCCCTGGCGCAATTAAAATTTGCGACAGTAAAAAATTATTTTTTGAAAAATTTACTATAGAAAATGCAATCCCTGGCGGATTTAAAATTTGCGACAGTAAAAAATTAATTATTGAAAAATTTACTATAGAAAAGGCAATCCCTGGCGCAATTAAAATTTGCGACAGTAAAAAATTATTTTTTGAATAATTTACTATAGAAAAGGCAATCCCTGGCGTAATTAAAATTTGCGAAAGTAAAAAATTATTTTTTGAATAATATACTATATAAAAGGCAATCCCTGGCGGATTTAAAATTTGCGACCGTAAAAAATTAATTTTTGAAAAATTTACTATAGAAAAGGCAATCCCTGGCGAAATTAAAATTTGCGACAGTAAAAAATTAATTTTTGAAAAATTTACTATAGAAAATGCAATCCCTAGCGCAATTAAAATTGCGACAGTAAAAAAATATTTTTTGAATAATTTACTATAGAAAAGGCAATTCCTGGCTCAATTAAAATTTGCGACAGTAAAAAATTATTTTTTGAAAAATTTACTATAGAAAAGGTAATCCCTGGCGTATTTAAAATTTGCGACAGTATAAAATTATTTTTTGAATAATTTACTATAGAAAAGGCAATCCCTGGCGCAATTAAAATTTGCGACAGGAAAAAATTATTTTTAGAATAATTTACTATAGAAAAGGCAATCCCTGGCGCAATTAAAATTTGCGACAGTAAAAATTATTTTTTGCAAAATTTACTATAGAAGAGGCAACCCCTGGCGTATTTAAAATTTGCGACAGTATAAAATTAATTTGTGAAAAATTTACTATAGAAAAGGCAATCCCTGGCGGATTTAAAATTTGCGACAGTAAAAAATTAATTTTTGAAAAATTTACTATAGAAAAGGCAATCCCTGGCGCAATTAAAGTTTGCGACAGTAAAAAATTATTTTTTGAATAATTTACTATAGAAAAGGCAATCCCTGGCGTAATTAAAATTTGCGACAGTAAAAAATTATTTTTTGAATAATTTACTATAGAAAAGGCAATCCCTGGCGGATTTAAAATTTGCGACCGTAAAAAATTAATTTTTGAAAAATTTACTATAGAAAAGGCAATCCCTGGCGTAATTAAAATTTGCGACAGTAAAAAATTATTTTTTGAATAATTTACTATAGAAAAGGCAATCCCTGGCGTAATTAAAATTTGCGACAGTAAAAAATTATTTTTTGAATAATTTACTATAGAAAAGGCAATTTCTGGCGCAATTAAAATTTGCGACAGTAGAAAATAATTTTTTGAAAAATTTACTATAGAAAAGGTAATCCCTGGCGTAATTAAAATTTGCGACAGTAAAAAATTATTTTTTGCAAAATTTACTGTAGAAAAGGCAATCCCTGGCGCAATTAAAATTTGCGACAGTATAAAATTAATTTTTGAAAAATTTACTATAGAAAAGGCAATCCCCGGCGTAATTAAAATTACAGTAAAAAATTAATTAGTGAAAAATTTTCTATAGAAAAGGAAATCCCTGGCGTAATTAAAATTTGCGACAGTAAAAAATTATTTTTTGAATAATTTGCTATAGAAAAGGCAATCCTTGGCGGATTTAAAATTTGCAATAGTAAAAAATTAATCTTTGAAAAATTTACTATAGAAAAGGCAATCCCTGGCGTAATTAAAATTTGCGACAGTAAAAAATTAATTTTTGAAAAATTTACTATAGAAAATGCAAACCCTGGCGCAATTAAAATTTGCGACAGTAAAAAATTATTTTTTAATAATTTACTATAGAAAAGGCAATTCCTGGCGCAATTAAAATTTGATACAGTAGAAAATAATTTTTTGAAAAATTTACTATAGAAAAGGCAATCCCTTGCGTAATTAAAATTTGCGACAGTAAAAAATTATTTTTTGCAAAATTTACTGTAGAAAAGGCAATCCCTGGCGCAATTAAAATTTGCGAGAGTATAAAATTAATTTTTGAAAAATTTACTATAGAAAAGGCAATCCCCGGCGTAATTAAAATTTGCGACAGTAAAAAATTAATTAGTGAAAAATTTACTATAGAAAAGGCAATCGGCGTAATTAAAATTTGCGACAGTAAAAAATTATTTTTTGAATAATTTGCTATAGAAAAGGCAATCCCTGGCGTAATTAAAATTTGCGACATTAAAAAATTAATTTTTGAAAAATTTATTATAGAAAAGGCAATCCCTGGCGTAATTAAAATTTGCGACAGTAAAAAATTAATTTTTGAAAAATTTACTCTAGAAAATGCAATCCCTGGCGCAATTAAAATTTGCGACAGTAAAAAATTATTTTTTAATAATTTACTATAGAAAAGGCAATTCCTGGCGCAATTAAAATTTGATACAGTAGAAAATAATTTTTTGAAAAATTTACTATAGAAAAGGCAATCCCTTGCGTAATTAAAATTTGCGACAGTAAAAAATTATTTTTTGCAAAATTTACTGTAGAAAAGGCAATCCCTGGCGCAATTAAAATTTGCGACAGTATAAAATTAATTTTTGAAAAATTTACTATAGAAAAGGCAATCCCCGGCGTAATTAAAATTTGCGACAGTAAAAAATTAATTAGTGAAAAATTTACTATAGAAAAGGCAATCCCTGGCGTAATTAAAATTTGCGACAGTAAAAAATTATTTTTTGAATAATTTGCTATAGAAAAGGCAATCCCTGGCGTAATTAAAATTTGCGACATTAAAAAATTAATTTTTGAAAAATTTACTATAGAAAAGGCAATCCCTGGCGTAATTAAAATTTGCGACAGTAAAAAATTAATTTTTGAAAAATTTACTCTAGTAAATGCAATCCCTGGCGTAATTAAATTTTGCGACAGTAAAAAATTATTTTTTGAATAATTTACTATAGATAAGGCAATCCCTGGCGCAATTAAAATTTGCGACAGTAGAAAATAATTTTTTGAAAAATTTACTATAGAAAAGGTAATCCCTGGCGTAATTAAAATTTGCGACAGTAAAAAATTATTTTTTGCAAAATTTACTGTATAAAAGGCAATCCCTGGCGCAATTAAAATTTGCGACAGTATAAAATTATTTTTTGAAAAATTTACTATAGAAAAGGCAATCCCCGGCGTAATTAAAATTTGCGACAGTAAAAAATTAATTAGTGAAAAATTTTCTATAGAAAAGGCAATCCCTGGCGTAATTAAAATTTGCGACAGTAAAAAATTATTTTTTGAATAATTTGCTATAGAAAAGGCAATCCCTTTCGGATTTAAAATTTGCGACAGTAAAAAATTAATCTTTGAAAAATTTACTATAGAAAAGGCAATCCCTGGCGTAATTAAAATTTGCGACAGTAAAAAATTAATTTTTGAAAAATTTACTATAGAAAATGCAATCCCTGGCGCAATTAAAATTTGCGACAGTAAAAAATTATTTTTTAATAATTTACTATAGAAAAGGCAATTCCTGGCGCAATTAAAATTTGCGACAGTAGAAAATAATTTTTTGAAAAATTTACTATAGAAAAGGCAATCCCTGGCGTAATTAAAATTTGCGACAGTAAAAAATTATTTTTTGCAAAATTTACTGTAGAAAAGGCAATCCCTGGCGCAATTAAAATTTGCGACAGTATAAAATTAATTTTTGAAAAATTTACTATAGAAAAGGCAATCCCCGGCGTAATTAAAATTTGCGACAGTAAAAAATTAATTAGTAAAAAATTTACTATAGAAAAGGCAATCCCTGGCGTAATTAAAATTTGCGACAGTAAAAAATTATTTTTTGAATAATTTGCTATAGAAAAGGCAATCCCTGGCGGATTTAAAATTTGCGACATTAAAAAATTAATTTTTGAAAAATTTACTATAGAAAAGGCAATCCCTGGCGTAATTAAAATTTGCGACATTAAAAAATTAATTTTTGAAAAATTTACTATAGAAAATGCAATCCCTGGCGTAATTAAAATTTGCGACAGTAAAAAATTATTTTTTGAATAATTTACTATAGATAAGGCAATCCCTGGCGCAATTAAAATTTGCGACAGTAGAAAATAATTTTTTGAAAAATTTACTATAGAAAAGGTAATCCCTGGCGTAATTAAAACTTGCGACAGTAAAAAGTTATTTCTTGTAAAATTTACTGTAGAAAAGGCAATCCCTGGCGCAATTAAAATTTGCGACAGTAGAAAATTATTTTTTGTAAAATTTACTGTAGAAAAGGCAATCCCTGGCGCAATTAAAATTTGCGACAGTATAAAATTAATTTTTGAAAAATTTACTATAGAAAAGGCAATCCCCGGCGTAATTAAAATTTGCGACAGTAAAAAATTAATTTGTGAAAAATTTACTATAGAAAAGGCAATCCCCGGCGTAATTAAAATTTGCGACAATAAAAAATTATTTTTTGAAAAATTTACTATAGAAAAGGCAATCCCTGGCGTAATTAAAATTTTCCACAGTAAAAAATTAAATTTTGTAAAATTTACTGTAGAAAAGGCAATCCCTGGCTCAATTAAAATTTGCGACAGTAAAAAATTAATTTTTGTAAAATTTACTGTAGAAAAGGTAATCCCTGGCGCAATTAAAATTTGCGACAGTAAAAAATTAATTTTTGAAAAATTTACTATAGAAAAGGCAATCCCTGGCGCAATTAAAATTTGCGACAGTAAAAAATTATTTTTTGCAAAATTTACTATAGAAAAGGCAATCCCTGGCGCAATTAAAATTTGTGACAGTAAAAAATTATTTTTTGCAAAATTTACTATAGAAGAGGCAATCCCTGGCGTATTTAAAATTTGCGACAGTATAAAATTAATTTTTGTAAAATTTACTGTAGATAAGGCAATCCCTGGCGCAATTAAAATTTGCGACAGTAAAAAATTAATTTTTGAAAAATTTACCATAGAAAGGCAAACCCTGGCGCAATTAAAATTTGTGACAGTAAAAAATTATTTTTTGCTAAATTTACTATAGAAAAGGCAATCCCTGGCGCAGTTAAAATTTGCGACAGTAAAAAATTATTTTTTGCAAAATTTACTATAGAAAAGGCAATCCCTGGCGTAATTAAAATTTGCGAGAGTAAAAAATTATTTTTTGCAAAATTTACTATAGAAAAGGCAATCCCTGGCGTATTTAAAATTTGCGACAGTATAAAATTAATTTGTGAAAAATTTACTATAGAAATGGCAATCCCTGGCGTATTTAAAATTTGCGACAGTATAAAATTATTTGTTGAATAATTTACTGTAGAAAAGGCAATCCCTGGCTTAATTAAAATTTGCGACAGTCAAAAATTATTTTTGCAAAATTTACTATAGAAAATGCAATCCCTGGCGCAAATAAAATTTGCGACAGTAAAAAATTATTTTTTGCAAAATTTACTATAGAAGAGGCAATCCCTGGCGTAATTAAAATTTGCGACAGTAAAAAATTAATTTGTGAAAAATTTACTATAGAAAAGGCAATCCCTGGCGTAATTAAAATTTGCGACAGTAAAAAATTATTTTTTGAAAAATTTACTGTAGAAAAGGCAATCCCTGGCGTAATTAAAATTTGCGACAGTAAAAAATTAGTTTTTGAAAAATTTACTGTATAAAAGGCAATCCCTGGGGCAATTAAAATTTGCAACAATAGAAAATTATTTTTTGAAAAATTTACTATAGAAAAGGCAATCCCTGGCGTAATTAAAATTTGCGACAGTAAAAAATTATTTTTTGAAAATTTACTATAGAAAAGGCAATCCCTGGCGTATTTAAAATTTGCGACAGTATAAAATTATTTTTTGAATAATTTACTATAGAAAAGGCAATCCCTGGCGCAATTGAAATTTGCGACAGGAAAAAATTATTTTTTGAATAATTTACTATAGAAAAGGCAATCCCTGGCCCAGTTAAAATTTGCGACAGCAAAAAATTATTTTTTGCAAAATTTACTATAGAAGAGGCAATCCCTGGCGTATTTAAAATTTGCGACAGTATAAAATTAATTTGTGAAAAATTTACTATAGAAAAGGCAATCCCTCGCGTATTTAAAATTTGCGACAGTAAAAAATTATTTTTTGATTAATATACTGCAGAAACGGCAATCCCTGGCGGAATTAAAATTTGCGACAGTAGAAAATTATTTTTTGAAAAATTTACTATAGAAAAGGCAATCCCTGGCGCAGTTAAAATTTGCGACAGTAAAAAATTATTTTTTGCAAAATTTACTGTACAAAGGGCGATCCCTGGCGCAATTAAAATTTGCGACAGTAAAAAATTATTTTTTGAAAATTTTACTATAGAAAAAGCAATCCCTGGCGCAATTAAAATTTGCGACAGTAAAAAATTATTTTTTGAATAATTTACTATAGAAAATACAATCCCTGGCGTAATTAAAATTTGCGACAGTAAAAAATTAGTTTTTGAAAAATTTACTGTAGAAAAGGCAATCCCTGGCGTAATTAAAATTTGCGACAGTAAAAAATTAGTTTTTGAAAAATTTACTGTATAAAAGGCAAACCCTGGGGCAATTAAAATTTGCAACAATAGAAAATTATTTTTTGAATAATTTACTATAGAAAAGGCAATTCCTGGCGCAATTAAAATTTGCGACAGTAGAAAATAATTTTTTGAAAAATTTACTATAGAAAAGGTAATCCCTGGCGTAATTAAAACTTGCGACAGTAAAAAATTATTTTTTGCAAAATTTACTGTAGAAAAGCAATCCCTGGCGCAATTAAAATTTGCGACAGTAGAAAATTATTTTTTGAAAATTTTACTATAGAAAAAGCAATCCCTGGCGCAATTAAAATTTGCGACAGTAAAAAATTATTTTTTGAATAATTTACTGTAGAAAAGACAATCCCTGGCGTAATTAAAATTTGCGACAGTAAAAAATTGTTTTTTGAAAAATTTACTGTAGAAAAGGCAATCCCTGGCGTAACTAAAATTTGCGACAGTAAAAAATTAGTTTTTGAAAAATTTACTGTATAAAAGGCAATCCCTGGGGCAATTAAAATTTGCAACAATAGAAAATTATTTTTTGAAAAATTTACTATAGAAAAGGCAATCCCTGGCGTAATTAAAATTTGCGACAGTAAAAAATTATTTTTTGAAAAATTTACTATAGAAAAGGCAATCCCTGGCGTATTTAAAATTTGCGACAGTATAAAATTATTTTTTGAATAATTTACTATAGAAAAGGCAATCCCTGGCGCAATTGAAATTTGCGACAGGAAAAAATTATTTTTTGAATAATTTACTATAGAAAAGGCAATCCCTGGCCCAGTTAAAATTTGCGACAGTAAAAAATTATTTTTTGCAAAATTTACTATAGAAGAGGCAATCCCTGGCGTATTTAAAATTTGCGACAGTATAAAATTAATTTGTGAAAAATTTACTATAGAAAAGGCAATCCCTCGCGTATTTAAAATTTGCGACAGTAAAAAATTATTTTTTGATTAATATACTGCAGAAACGGCAATCCCTGGCGGAATTAAAATTTGCGACAGTAGAAAATAATTTTTTGAAAAATTTACTATAGAAAAGGTAATCCCTGGCGTAATTAAAACTTGCGACAGTAAAAAATTATTTTTTGTAAAATTTACTGTAGAAAAGGCAATCCCTGGCGCAATTAAAATTTGCGACAGTCAAAAATTATTTTTTGAAAAATTTACTATAGAAAAGGCAATCCCTGGCGGATTTAAAATTTACGACAGTAAAAAATTAATTATTGAAAAATTTACTATAGAAAAGACAATCCCTGGCGCAATTAAAATTGGCGACAGTAAAAAATTATTTTTTGAATAATTTACTATAGAAAAGGCAATCCCTGGCGTAATTAAAATTTGCGACAGTAAAAAATTATTTTTTGAATAATTTACTATATAAAAGGCAATGCCTGTCGGATTTAAAATTTGCGACCGTAAAAAATTAATTTTTGAAAAATTTACTATAGAAAAGGCAATCCCTGGCGTAATTAAAATTTGCGACAGTAAAAAATTAATTTTTGAAAAATTTACTATAGAAAATGCAATCCCTGGCGCAATTAAAATTTGCGACAGTAAAAAATTATTTTTTGAATAATTTACTATAGAAAAGGCAATTCCTGGCGCAATTAAAATTTGCGACAGTAGAAAATAATTTTTTGAAAAATTTACTATAGAAAAGGTAATCCCTGGCGTAATTAAAACTTGCGACAGTCAAAAATTATTTTTTGTAAAATTTACTGTAGAAAAGGCAATCCCTGGCGCAATTAAAATTTGCGACAGTAAAAAATTAATTTGTTGAAAATTTACTATAGAAAAGGCAATCCCCGGCGTAATTAAAATTTGCGACAGTAAAAAATTATTTTTTGAAAAATTTACTGTAGAAAAGGCAATCGCTGGCGCAGTTAAAAGTTGCGACAATAGAAAATTATTTTTTGAAAAATTTACTATAGAAAAGGCAATCCCTGGCGTAATTAAAATTTTCGACAGTAAAAAATTAATTTTTGAAAAATTTAATGTAGAAAAGGTAATCCCTGGCGCAATTAAAACTTCCGACAGTAAAAAATTATTTTTTGTAAAATTTACTATAGAAAAGGCAATCCCTGGCGCAATTAAAATTTGCGACAGTAAAAAATTATTTTTTGATTAATATACTGCAGAAACGGCAATCCCTGGCGCAATTAAAATTTGCGACAGTAGAAAATTATTTTTTGAAAAATTTACTATAGAAAAGGCAATCCCTGGCGCAGTTAAAATTTGCGGCTGTAAAAAATTATTTTTTGCAAAATTTACTGTACAAAGGGCAATCCCTGGCGCAATTAAAATTTGCGACAGTAAAAAATTATTTTTTGAAAAATTTACTATAGAAAAAGCAATCCCTGGCGCAATTAAAATTTGCGACAGTAAAAAATTATTTTTTGAATAATTTACTATAGAAAAGACAATCCCTGGCGCAATTAAAATTTGCGACAGTAAAAATTTATTTTTTGCAAAATTTACTGTAGAAAAGGCAATCCCTGGCGCATTTAAAATTTGCGACAGTAAAAAATTAATTTTTGAAAAATTTACTATAGAAAAGGCAATCCCTGGCGTAATTAAAATTTGCTACAGTAAAAAATTAATTTTTGAAAAATTTACTATAGAAAATGCAATCCCTGGCGCAATTAAAATTTGCGACAGTAAAAAATTATTTTTTGAATAATTTACTATAGAAAAGGCAATCCCTGGCGCAGTTAAAATTTGCGACAGTAGAAAATAATTTTTTGAAAAATTTACTATAGAAAAGGTAATCCCTGGCGTAATTAAAACTTGCGACAATAAAAAATTATTTTTTGTAAAATTTACTGTAGAAAAGGCTATACCTGGCGCAATTAAAATTTGCGACAGTAGAAAATTATTTTTTGTAAAATTTACTGTAGAAAAGGCAATCCCTTGCGCAATTAAAATTTGCGACAGTATAAAATTAATTTTTGAAAAATTTACTATAGAAAAGGCAATCCCCGGCGTAATTAAAAATTGCGACAGTAAAAAATTAATTTGTGAAAAATTTACTATAGAAAAGGCAATCCCCGGCGTAATTAAAATTTGCGACAGTAAAAAATTATTTTTTGAAAAATTTACTGTAGAAAAGGCAATCGCTGGCGCAGTTAAAACTTGCGACAATAGAAAATTATTTTTTGAAAAATTTACTATAGAAAAGGCAATCCCTGGCGTAATTAAAATTTTCGACAGTAAAAAATTAATTTTTGAAAAATTGAATGTAGAAAAGGTAATCCCTGGCGCAATTAAAACTTCCGACAGTAAAAAATTATTTTTTGTAAAATTTACTATAGAAAAGGCAATCCCTGGCGTAATTAAAATTTGCGACAGTAAAAAATTATTTTTTGAAAAATTTACTGTGGAAAAGGCAATCGCTGGCGCAGTTAAAATTTGCGACAGTAGAAAATTATTTTTTGAAAAATTTACTATAGAAAAGGCAATCCCTGGCGTAATTAAAATTTTCGACAGTAAAAAATTAATTTTTGAAAAATTTACTGTAGAAAAGGCAATCCCTGGCGTAATTAAAATTTTCGACAGTAAAAAATTATTTTTTGTAAAATTTACTGTAGAAAAGGCAATCCCTGGCTCAATTAAAATTTGCGACAGTAAAAAATTAATTTTTGAAAAATTTTCTATAGAAAAGGCAATCCCTGGCGCAATTAAAATTTGCGACAGTAAAAAAAATTTTTCTGCTAAATTTACTATAGAAAAGGCAATCCCTGGCGTAATTAAAATTTTCGACAGTAAAAAATTAATTTTTGAAAAATTTACTAAAGAAAAGGTAATCCCTGGCGCAATTAAAACTTGCGACAATAAAAAATTATTTTTTGTAAAATTTACTGTAGAAAAGGTAATCCCTGGCGCAATTAAAATTTGCGACAGTAAAAAATTAATTTTTGAAAAATTTACTATAGAAAAGGCAATCCCTGGCGCAATTAAAATTTGCGACAGTAAAAAATTATTTTTTGCTAAATTTACTATAGAAAAGGCAATCCCTGGCGTATTTAAAATTTGCGACAGTATAAAATTAATTTGTGAAAAATTTACTATAGAAAAGGCAATCCCTGGCGTAATTAAAATTTTCGACAGTAAAAAATTAATTTTTGAAAAATTTAATGTAGAAAAGATAATCCCTGGCGCAATTAAAACTTCCGACAGTAAAAAATTATTTTTTGTAAAATTTACTATAGAAAAGTCAATCCCTGGCGTAATTAAAATTTGCGACAGTAAGAAATTATTTTTTGAAAAATTTACTGTGGAAAAGGCAATCGCTGGCGCAGTTAAAATTTGCGACAGTAGAAAATTATTTTTTGAAAAATTTACTATAGAAAAGGCAATCCCTGGCGCAATTAAAATTTGCGACAGTAAAAAATTATTTTTTGAAAAATTTACTGTAGAAAAGGCAATCCCTGGCGCAATTAAAATTTGCGACAGTAAAAAATTATTTTTTGAATAATTTACTATAGAAAAGGTAATCCCTGGCGGATTTAAAATTTGCGACAGTAAAAAATTAATTTTTGAAAAATTTACTGTAGAAAAGGCAATCCCTGGCGTAATTAAAATTTGCGACAGTAAAAAATTATTTTTTGCAAAATTTACTATAGAAAAGGCAATCCCTGGCGCAATTAAAATTTGCGACAGTATAAAATTAATTTTTGAAAAATTTACTATAGAAAAGGCAATCCCCGGCGTAATTAAAATTTGCGACAGTAAAAAATTAATTTGTGAAAAATTTACTATAGAAAAGGCAATCCCTGGCGTAATTAAAATTTGCGACAGTAAAAAATTATTTTTTGAAAAATTTACTGTAGAAAAGGCAATCCCTGGCGTAATTAAAATTTGCGACAGTAAAAAATTAGTTTTTGAAAAATTTACTGTAGAAAAGGCAATCCCTGGGGCAATTAAAATTTGCAACAATAGAAAATTATTTTTTGAAAAATTTACTATAGAAAAGGCAATCCCTGGCGCAATTAAAATTTGCGACAGTAAAAAATTATTTTTTGTATAATTTACTATAGAAAAGGCAATCCCTGGCGCATTTAAAATTTGCGACAGTAGAAAATAATTTTTTGAAAAATTTACTATAGAAAAGGTAATCCCTGGCGTAATTAAAACTTGCGACAATAAAAAATTATTTTTTGTAAAATTTACTGTAGAAAAGGCTATACCTGGCGCAATTAAAATTTGCGACAGTAGAAAATTATTTTTTGTAAAATTTACTGTAGGAAAGGCAATCCCTGGCGCGATTAAAATTTGCGACAGTAAAAAATTATTTTTTGAAAAATTTACTGTAGAAAAGGCAGTCCCTGGCGCAATTAAAATTTGCGACAGTAAAAAATTATTTTTTGAATAATTTACTATAGAAAAGGCAATCCCTGGCGGATTTAGAATTTGCGACAGTAAAAAATTAATTTTTGAAAAATTTACTGTAGAAAAGGCAATCCCTGGCGTAATTAAAATTTGTGACAGTAAAAAATTATTTTTTGCAAAATTTACTATAGAAAAGGCAATCCCTGGCGCAATTAAAATTTGCGACAGTATAAAATTAATTTTTGAAAAATTTACTATAGAAAAGGTAATCCCCGGCGTAATTAAAATTTGCGACAGTAAAAAATTAATTTGTGAAAAATTTACTATAGAAAAGGCAATCCCCGGCGTAATTAAAATTTGCGACAGTAAAAAATTATTTTTTGAAAAATTTACTGTAGAAAAGGCAATCGCTGGCGCAGTTGAAACTTGCGACAATAGAAAATTATTTTTTGAAAAATTTACTATAGAAAAGGCAATCCCTGGCGTAATTAAAATTTTCGACAGTAAAAAATTAATTTTTGAAAAATTTAATGTAGAAAAGGCAATCCCTGGCGAAATTAAAACTTCCGACAGTAAAAAATTAATTTTTGAAAAATTTACTATAGAAAATGCAATCCCTGGCGCAATTAAAATTTGCGACAGTAAAAAATTATTTTTTGAATAATTTACTATAGAAAAGGCAATCCCTGGCGCAATTAAAATTTGCGACAGTAAAAAATTATTTTTTGAATAATTTACTATAGAAAAGGCAATCCCTGGCGGATTTAGAATTTGCGACAGTAAAAAATTAATTTTTGAAAAATTTACTGTAGAAAAGGCAATTCCTGGCGTAATTAAAATTTGTGACAGTAAAAAATTATTTTTTGCAAAATTTACTATAGAAAAGGCAATCCCTGGCGCAATTAAAATTTGCGACAGTATAAAATTAATTTTTGAAAAATTTATTATAGAAAAGGCAATCCCCGGCGTAATTAAAATTTGCGACAGTAAAAAATTAATTTGTGAAAAATTTACTATAGAAAAGGCAATCCCCGGCGTAATTAAAATTTGCGACAGTAAAAAATTAATTTTTGAAAAATTTACTATAGAAAGGCAAACCCTGGCGCAATTAAAATTTGCGACAGTAAAAAATTATTTTTTGCTAAATTTACTATAGAAAAGGCAATCCCTGGCGCAGTTAAAATTTGCGACAGTAAAAAATTATTTTTTGCAAAATTTACTATAGAAAAGGCAATCCCTGGCGTAATTAAAATTTGCGAGAGTAAAAAATTATTTTTTGCAAAATTTACTATAGAAAAGGCAATCCCTGGCGTATTTAAAATTTGCGACAGTATAAAATTAATTTGTGAAAAATTTACTATAGAAAAGGCAATCCCTGGCGTATTTAAAATTTGCGACAGTATAAAATTATTTGTTGAATAATTTACTGTAGAAAAGGCAATCCCTGGCTTAATTAAAATTTGCGACAGTCAAAAATTATTTTTGCAAAATTTACTACATATAGAAAATGCAATCCCTGGCGCAAATAAAATATGCGACAATAAAAAATTATTTTTTGCAAAATTTACTATAGAAAAGGCAATTCCTGGCGTATTTAAAATTTGCGACAGTAAAAAATTATTTTTTGCAAAATTTACTATAGAAAAGGTAATCCCTGGCGCAATTAAAATTTGCGACAGTATAAAATTAGTTTTTGAAAAATTTACTATAGAAAAGGCAATCCCTGGCGCAGTTAAAACTTGCGAAAGTAAAAAACTATTTTTTGTAAAATTTACTGTAGAAAAGGCAATCCCTGGCGCAATTAAAATTTGCGACAGTAAAAAATTAATTTTTGAAAAATTTACTATAGAAAAGGCAATCCCTGGCGCAATTAAAATTTGCGACAGTAAAAAATTATTTTTTGCAAAATTTACTATAGAAAAGGCAATCCCTGGCGTATTTAAAATTTGCGACAGTAAAAAATTATTTTTTGCTAAATTTACTATAGAAGAGGCAATCCCTGGCGCAGTTAAAATTTGCGACAGTAAAAAATTATTTTTTGCAAAATTTACTATAGAAGAGGCAATCCCTGGCGTATTTAAAATTTGCGACAGTATAAAATTAATTTTTGTAAAATTTACTGTAGAAAAGGCAATCCCTGGTGCAATTAAAATTTGCGACAATAAAAAATTAATTTTTGAAAAATTTACTATAGAAAGGCAAACCCTGGCGCAATTAAAATTTGCGACAGTAAAAAATTATTTTTTGCTAAATTTACTATAGAAAAGGCAATCTCTGGCGCAGTTAAAATTTGCGACAGTAAAAAATTATTTTTTGCAAAATTTACTATAGAAGAGGCAATCCCTGGCGCAGTTAAAATTTGCGACAGTAAAAAATTATTTTTTGCAAAATTTACTATAGAAGAGGCAATCCCTGGCGTATTTAAAATTTGCGACAGTATAAAATTAATTTTTGTAAAATTTACTGTAGAAAAGGCAATCCCTGGTGGAATTAAAATTTGCGACAATAAAAAATTAATTTTTGAAAAACTTACTATAGAAAGGCAAACCCTGGCGCAATTAAAATTTGCGACAGTAAAAAATTATTTTTTGCTAAATTTACTATAGAAAAGGCAATCCCTGGCGCAGTTAAAATTTGCGACAGTAAAAAATTATTTTTTGCAAAATTTACTATAGAAGAGGCAATCCCTGGCGTAATTAAAATTTGCGACAGTAAAAAATTAATTTGTGAAAAATTTACTATAGAAAAGGCAATCCCTGGCGTAATTAAAATTTGCGACAGTAAAAAATTATTTTTTGAAAAATTTACTGTAGAAAAGGCAATCCCTGGCGTAATTAAAATTTGCGACAGTAAAAAATTAGTTTTTGAAAAATTTACTGTAGAAAAGGCAATCCCTGGGGCAATTAAAATTTGCAACAATAGAAAATTATTTTTTGAAAAATTTACTATAGAAAAGGCAATCCCTGGCGTAATTAAAATTTGCGACAGTAAAAAATTATTTTTTGAAAAATTTACTATAGAAAAGGCAATCCCTGGCGTATTTAAAATTTGCGACAGTATAAAATTATTTTTTGAATAATTTACTATAGAAAAGGCAATCCCTGGCGCAATTGAAATTTGCGACAGGAAAAAATTATTTTTTGAATAATTTACTATAGAAAAGGCAATCCCTGGCCCAGTTAAAATTTGCGACAGTAAAAAATTATTTTTTGCAAAATTTACTATAGAAGAGGCAATCCCTGGCGTATTAAAAATTTGCGACAGTATAAAATTAATTTGTGAAAAATTTACTATAGAAAAGGCAATCCCTCGCGTATTTAAAATTTGCGACAGTAAAAAATTATTTTTTGATTAATATACTGCAGAAACGGCAATCCCTGGCGCAATTAAAATTTGCGACAGTAGAAAATTATTTTTTGAAAAATTTACTATAGAAAAGGCAATCCCTGGCGCAGTTAAAATTTGCGACAGTAAAAAATTATTTTTTGCAAAATTTACTGTACAAAGGGCAATCCCTGGCGCAATTAAAATTTGCGACAGTAAAAAATTATTTTTTGAAAAATTTACTATAGAAAAAGCAATCCCTGGCGCAATTAAAATTTGCGACAGTAAAAAATTATTTTCTGAATAATTTACTATAGAAGAGACAATCCCTGGCGCAATTAAAATTTGCGACAGTAAAAAATTATTTTTTGCAAAATTTACTGTAGAAAAGGCAATCCCTGGCGCAATTAAAATATGCGACAGTAAAAAATTATTTTTTGAAAAATTTACTATAGAAAAGGCAATCCCTGGCGGATTTAAAATTTGCGACAGTAAAAAATTAATTATTGAAAAATTTACTATAGAAAAGACAATCCCTGGCGCAATTAAAATTGGCGACAGTAAAAAATTATTTTTTGAATAATTTACTATGGAAAAGGCAATCCCTGGCGTAATTAAAATTTGCGACAGTAAAAAATTATTTTTTGAATAATTTACTATATAAAAGGCAGTGCCTGGCGGATTTAAAATTTGCGACCGTAAAAAGTTAATTTTTGAAAAATTTACTATAGAAAAGGCAATCCCTGGCGTAATTAAAATTTGCGACAGTAAAAAATTAATTTTTGAAAAATTTACTGTAGAAAAGGCAATCCCTGGCGTATTTAAAATTTGCGACAGTAAAAAATTATTTTTTGAATAATTTACTATAGAAAAGGCAATCCCTGGCGCAATTAAAATTTGCGACAGTAAAAAATTATTTTTTGAATAATTTACTATAGAAAAGGCAATCCCTGGCGGATTTAGAATTTGCGACAGTAAAAAATTAATTTTTGAAAAATTTACTGTAGAAAAGGCAATCCCTGGCGTAATTAAAATTTGTGACAGTAAAAAATTATTTTTTGCAAAATTTACTATAGAAAAGGCAATCCCTGGCGCAATTAAAATTTGCGACAGTATAAAATTAATTTTTGAAAAATTTACTATAGAAAAGGCAATCCCCGGCGTAATTAAAATTTGCGACAGTAAAAAATTAATTTGTGAAAAATTTACTATAGAAAAGGCAATCCCCGGCGTAATTAAAATTTGCGACAGTAAAAAATTAATTTTTGAAAAATTTACTATAGAAAGGCAAACCCTGGCGCAATTAAAATTTGCGACAGTAAAAAATTATTTTTTGCTAAATTTACTATAGAAAAGGCAATCCCTGGCGCAGTTAAAATTTGCGACAGTAAAAAATTATTTTTTGCAAAATTTACTATAGAAAAGGCAATCCCTGGCGTAATTAAAATTTGCGAGAGTAAAAAATTATTTTTTGCAAAATTTACTATAGAAAAGGCAATCCCTGGCGGATTTAAAATTTGCGACAGTAAAAAATTAATTATTGAAAAATTTACTATAGAAAAGACAATCCCTGGCGCAATTAAAATTGGCGACAGTAAAAAATTATTTTTTGAATAATTTACTATAGAAAAGGCAATCCCTGGCGTAATTAAAATTTGCGACAGTAAAAAATTATTTTTTGAATAATTTACTATATAAAAGGCAATGCCTGGCGGATTTAAAATTTGCGACCGTAAAAAGTTAATTTTTGAAAAATTTACTATAGAAAAGGCAATCCCTGGCGTAATTAAAATTTGCGACAGTAAAAAATTAATTTTTGAAAAATTTACTGTAGAAAAGGCAATCCCTGGCGTATTTAAAATTTGCGACAGTAAAAAATTATTTTTTGAATAATTTACTATAGAAAAGGCAATCCCTGGCGCAATTAAAATTTGCGACAGTAAAAAATTATTTTTTGAATAATTTACTATAGAAAAGGCAATCCCTGGCGGATTTAGAATTTGCGACAGTAAAAAATTAATTTTTGAAAAATTTACTGTAGAAAAGGCAATCCCTGGCGTAATTAAAATTTGTGACAGTAAAAAATTATTTTTTGCAAAATTTACTATAGAAAAGGCAATCCCTGGCGCAATTAAAATTTGCGACAGTATAAAATTAATTTTTGAAAAATTTACTATAGAAAAGGCAATCCCCGGCG
Organism: Dioctria linearis; assembly: GCA_963930735.1. Classification (NCBI taxonomy): domain Eukaryota; kingdom Metazoa; phylum Arthropoda; class Insecta; order Diptera; family Asilidae; genus Dioctria; species Dioctria linearis. The sequence goes on from CAWVNZ010001964.1 coordinate 26,082, forward strand.
TAATTAAAATTTGCGACAGTAAAAAATTAATTTGTGAAAAATTTACTATAGAAAAGGCAATCCCCGGCGTAATTAAAATTTGCGACAGTAAAAAATTAATTTTTGAAAAATTTACTATAGAAAGGCAAACCCTGGCGCAATTAAAATTTGCGACAGTAAAAAATTATTTTTTGCTAAATTTACTATAGAAAAGGCAATCCCTGGCGCAGTTAAAATTTGCGACAGTAAAAAATTATTTTTTGCAAAATTTACTATAGAAAAGGCAATCCCTGGCGTAATTAAAATTTGCGAGAGTAAAAAATTATTTTTTGCAAAATTTACTATAGAAAAGGCAATCCCTGGCGTATTTAAAATTTGCGACAGTATAAAATTAATTTGTGAAAAATTTACTATAGAAAAGGCAATCCCTGGCGTATTTAAAATTTGCGACAGTATAAAATTATTTGTTGAATAATTTACTGTAGAAAAGGCAATCCCTGGCTTAATTAAAATTTGCGACAGTCAAAAATTATTTTTGCAAAATTTACTATAGAAAATGCAATCCCTGGCGCAAATAAAATATGCGACAATAAAAAATTATTTTTTGCAAAATTTACTATAGAAAAGGCAATTCCTGGCGTATTTAAAATTTGCGACAGTAAAAAATTATTTTTTGCAAAATTTACTATAGAAAAGGCAATCCCTGGCGCAATTAAAATTTGCGACAATATAAAATTAGTTTTTGAAAAATTTACTATAGAAAAGGCAATCCCTGGCGCAGTTAAAACTTGCGAAAGTAAAAAACTATTTTTTGTAAAATTTACTGTAGAAAAGGCAATCCCTGGCGCAATTAAAATTTGCGACAGTAAAAAATTAATTTTTGAAAATTTTACTATGGAAAAGGCAATCCCTGACGCAATTAAAATTTGCTACAGTAAAAAATTATTTTTTGCAAGATTTACTATAGAAAAGGCAATCCCTGGCGTATTTAAAATTTGCGACAGTAAAAAATTATTTTTTGCTAAATTTACTATAGATAAGGCAATCCCTGGCGCAGTTAAAATTTGCGACAGTAAAAAATTATTTTTTGCAAAATTTACTATAGAAGAGGCAATCCCTGGCGTAATTAAAATTTGCGACAGTAAAAAATTAATTTGTGAAAAATTTACTATAGAAAAGGCAATCCCTGGCGTAATTAAAATTTGCGACAGTAAAAAATTATTTTTTGAAAAATTTACTGTAGAAAAGGCAATCCCTGGCGTAATTAAAATTTGCGACAGTAAAAAATTAGTTTTTGAAAAATTTACTGTAGAAAAGGCAATCCCTGAGGCAATTAAAATTTGCAACAATAAAAAATTATTTTTTGAAAAATTTACTATAGAAGAGGCAATCCCTGGCATATTTAAAATTTGCGACAGTAAAAAATTATTTTTTGAAAAATTTACTATAGAAAAGGCAATCCCTGGCGTATTTAAAATTTGCGACAGTATAAAATTATTTTTTGAATAATTTACTATAGAAAAGGCAATCCCTGGCGCAATTGAAATTTGCGACAGGAAAAAATTATTTTTTGAATAATTTACTATAGAAAAGGCAATCCCTGGCCCAGTTAAAATTTGCGACAGTAAAAAATTATTTTTTGCAAAATTTACTATAGAAGAGGCAATCCCTGGCGTATTTAAAATTTGCGACAGTATAAAATTAATTTGTGAAAAATTTACTATAGAAAAGGCAATCCCTCGCGTATTTAAAATTTGCGACAGTAAAAAATTATTTTTTGATTAATATACTGCAGAAACGGCAATCCCTGGCGCAATTAAAATTTGCGACAGTAGAAAATTATTTTTTGAAAAATTTACTATAGAAAAGGCAATCCCTGGCGCAGTTAAAATTTGCGACAGTAAAAAATTATTTTTTGCAAAATTTACTGTACAAAGGGCAATCCCTGGCGCAATTAAAATTTGCGACAGTAAAAAATTATTTTTTGAAAAATTTACTATAGAAAAAGCAATCCCTGGCGCAATTAAAATTTGCGACAGTAAAAAATTATTTTTTGAATAATTTACTATAGAAGAGACAACCCATGGCGCAATTAAAATTTGCGACAGTAAAAAATTATTTTTTGGAAAATTTACTGTAGAAAAGGCAATCCCTGGCGCAATTAAAATATGCGACAGTAAAAAATTATTTTTTGAAAAATTTACTATAGAAAAGGCAATCCCTGGCGGATTTAAAATTTGCGACAGTAAAAAATTAATTATTGAAAAATTTACTATAGAAAAGACAATCCCTGGCGCAATTAAAATTGGCGACAGTAAAAAATTATTTTTTGAATAATTTACTATAGAAAAGGCAATCCCTGGCGTAATTAAAATTTGCGACAGTAAAAAATTATTTTTTGAATAATTTACTATATAAAAGGCAATGCCTGGCGGATTTAAAATTTGCGACCGTAAAAAATTAATTTTTGAAAAATTTACTATAGAAAAGGCAATCCCTGGCGTAATTAAAATTTGCGACAGTAAAAAATTAATTTTTGAAAAATTTAATATAGAAAATGCAATCCCTGGGGCAATTAAAATTTGCGACAGTAAAAAATTATTTTTTGAATAATTTACTATAGAAAAGGCAATTCCTGGCGCAATTAAAATTTGCGACAGTAGAAAATAATTTTTTGAAATATTTACTATAGAAAAGGTAATCCCTGGCGTAATTAAAACTTGCGACAGTAAAAAAATTATTTTTTGTAAAATTTACTGAAGAAAAGGCAATCCCTGGCGAAATTAAAATTTGCGACAGTAGAAAATTATTTTTTGTAAAATTTACTGTAGAAAAGGCAATCCCTGGCGCAATTAAAATTTGCGACAGTAAAAAATTATTTTTTGAAAAATTTACTGTAGAAAAGGCAATCCCTGGCGCAATTAAAATTTGCGACAGTAAAAAATTATTTTTTGAATAATTTACTATAGAAAAGGTAATCCCTGGCGGATTTAAAATTTGCGACAGTAAAAAATTAATTTTTGAAAAATTTACTGTAGAAAAGGCAATCCCTGGCGTAATTAAAATTTGCGACAGTAAAAAATTATTTTTTGCAAAATTTACTATAGAAAAGGCAATCCCTGGCGCAATTAAAATTTGCGACAGTATAAAATTAATTTTGAAAAATTTACTATAGAAAAGGCAATCCCTGGCGTAATTAAAATTTGCGACAGTAAAAAATTATTTTTTGAATAATTTACTATAGAAAAGGCAATCCCTGGCGGATTTAAAATTTGCGACAGTAAAAAATTAATTTTTGAAAAATTTACTATAGAAAAGGCAATCCCTGGCGTAATTAAAATTTGCGACAGTAAAAAATTAATTTTTGAAAAATTTACTATAGAAAATGCAATCCCTGGCGCAATTAAAATTTGCGACAGTAAAAAATTATTTTTTGAATAATTTACTATAGAAAAGGCAATCCCTGGCGCAGTTAAAATTTGCGACAGTAGAAAATAATTTTTTGAAAAATTTACAATAGAAAAGTTAATCCCTGGCGTAATTAAAACTTGCGACAATAAAAAATTATTTTTTGTAAAATTTACTGTAGAAAAGGCAATCCCTGGCGCAGTTAAAATTTGCGACAGTAAAAAATTATTTTTTGAAAAATTTACTATAGAAAAGGCAATCCCCGGCGTAATTAAAATTTGCGACAGTAAAAACTTATTTTTTGAAAAATTTACTGTAGAAAAGGCAATCGCTGGCGCAGTTAAAACTTGCGACAATAGAAAATTATTTTTTGAAAAATTTACTATAGAAAAGGCAATCCCTGGCGTAATAAAAATTTTCGACAGTAAAAAATTAATTTTTGAAAAATTTAATGTAGAAAAGGTAATCCCTGGCGCAATTAAAACTTCCGACAGTAAAAAATTATTTTTTGTAAAATTTACTATAGAAAAGGCAATCCCTGGCGTAATTAAAATTTTCGACAGTAAAAAATTAAATTTTGAAAAATTTACTATAGAAAAGGTAATCCCTGGCGCAATTAAAACTTGCGACAGTAAAAAATTATTTTTTGTAAAATTTACTGTAGAAAAGGCAATCCCTGGATCAATTAAAATTTGCGACAGTAAAAAATTAATTTTTGAAAAATTTACTATAGAAAAGGCAATCCCTGGCGCAATTAAAATTTGCGACAGTAAAAAAATTTTTTCTGCAAAATTTACTATAGAAAAGGCAATCCCTGGCGTAATTAAAATTTTCGACAGTAAAAAATTAATTTTTGAAAAATTTACTATAGAAAAGGTAATCCCTGGCGCAATTAAAACTTGCGACAGTAAAAAATTATTTTTTGTAAAATTTACTGTACAAAAGGTAATCCCTGGTGCAATTAAAATTTGCGACAGTAAAAAATTAATTTGTGAAAAATTTACTATAGAAAAGGCAATCCCTGGCGTAATTAAAATTTGCGACAGTAAAAAATTATTTTTTGAAAAATTTACTGTAGAAAAGGTAATCCCTGTCGCAATTAAAACTTGCGACAGTAAAAAATTATTTTTTGTAAAATTTACTATAGAAAAGGCAATCCCTGGCGTAATTAAAATTTTCGACAGTAAAAAATTAAATTTGAAAAATTTACTATAGAAAAGGTAATCCCTGGCGCAATTAAAACTTGCGACAGTAAAAAATTATTTTTTGTAAAATTTACTGTAGAAAAGGCAATCCCTGGCTCAATTAAAATTTGCGACAGTAAAAAATTAATTTTTGAAAAATTTACTGTAGAAAAGGTAATCCCTGGCGGATTTAAAATTTGCGACAGTAAAAAATTAATTTTTGAAAAATTTACTGTAGAAAAGGCAATCCCTGGCGTAATTAAAATTTGCTACAGTAAAAAATTATTTTTTGCAAAATTTACTATAGAAAAGGCAATCATTGGCGCAGTTAAAATTTGCGACAGTATAAAATTAATTTTTGAAAAATATACTATAGAAAAGGCAATCCACGGCGTAATTAAAATTTGCCACAGTAAAAAATTAATTTGTGAAAAATTTACTATAGAAAAGGCAATCCCTGGCGTAATTAAAATTTTCGACAGTAAAAAATTAATTTTTTGAAAAATTTACTGTAGAAAAGGTAATCCCTGGCGCAATTAAAACTTGCGACAGTAAAAAATTATTTTTTGTAAAATTTACTGTAGAAAAGGCAATCCCTGGCGCAATTAAAATTTGCGACAGTAGAAAATTATTTTTTGTAAAATTTACTGTAGAAAAGGCAATCCCTGGCGCAATTAAAATTTGCGACAGTAAAAAATTATTTTTTGTAAAATTTACTGTAGAAAAGGCAATTCCTGGCGTAATTAAAATTTGCGACAGAAAAAAATTAATTTTTGAAAAATTTACTATAGAAAAGGCAATCGCTGGCGCAGTTAAAACTTGCGACAATAGAAAATTATTTTTTGAAAAATTTACTATAGAAAAGGCAATCCCCGGCGTAATTAAAATTTGCGGCAGTAAAAAATTTACTATAGAAAAGGCAATCCCCGGCGTAATTAAAATTTGCGACAGTAAAAAATTATTTTTTGAAAAATTTACTGTAGAAAAGGCAATCGCTGGCGCAGTTAAAATATGCGACAGTAGAAAATTATTTTTTGAAAAATTTACTATAGAAAAGGCAATCCCTGGCGTAATTAAAATTTTCGACAGTAAAAAATTAATTTTTTGAAAAATTTACTGTAGAAAAGGTAATCCCTGGCGCAATTAAAACTTGCGACAGTAAAAAATTATTTTTTGTAAAATTTACTGTAGAAAACGCAATCCCTGGCGCAATTAAAATTTGCGACAGTAGAAAATTATTTTTTGTAAAATTTACTGTAGAAAAGGCAATCCCTGGCGCAATTAAAATTTGCGACAGTAAAAAATTATTTTTTGAAAAATTTACTGTAGAAAAGGTAATCCCTGGCGTAATTAAAACTTGCGACAGTAAAAAATTATTTTTTGTAAAATTTACTGTAGAAAAGGCAATTCCTGGCGTAATTAAAATTTGCGACAGTAAAAAATTAATTTTTGAAAAATTTACTATAGAAAAGGCAATCGCTGGCGCAGTTAAAACTTGCGACAATAGAAAATTATTTTTTGAAAAATTTACTATAGAAAAGGCAATCCCTGGCGTAATTAAAATTTTCGACAGTAAAAAATTAATTTTTGAAAAATTTAATGTAGAAAAGGTAATCCCTGGCGCAATTAAAACTTCCGACAGTAAAAAATTATTTTTTGAAAAATTTACTATAGAAAAGGCAATCCCCGGCGTAATTAAAATTTGCGACAGTAAAAAATTAATTTGTTAAAGATTTACTATAGAAAAGTAAATCCCTGGAGGATTTAAAATTTGCGACAGTAAAAAATTAAATTTTGAAAAATTTACTGTACAAAAGGCAATCCCTGGCGCAGTTAAAATTTGCGACAGTAGAAAATAATTTTTTGAAAAATTTACTATAGAAAAGGTAATCCCTGGCGTAATTAAAACTTGCGACAGTAGAAAATTATTTTTTGTAAAATTTACTGTAGAAAAGGCAATCCCTGGCGCAATTAAAATTTGCGAAAGTAGAAAATTACTTTTTGTAAAATTTACTGTAGAAAAGGCAATCCCTGGCGCAATTAAAATTTGCGAGAGTAAAAAATTATTTTTTGAATAATATACTATAGACAAGGCAATCCCTGGCGGATTTAAAATTTGCGACAGTAAAAAATTAATTTTTGAAAAATTTACTGTAGAAAAGGCAATCCCTGGCGCAGTTAAAATTTGCGACAGTAGAAAATAATTTTTTGAAAAATTTACTATAGAAAAGGTAATCCCTGGCGTAATTAAAACTTGCGACAATAAAAAATTATTTTTTGTAAAATTTACTGTAGAAAAGGCAATCCCTGGCGCAATTAAAATTTGCGACAGTAGAAAATTATTTTTTGTAAAATTTACTGTAGAAAAGGCAATCCCTGGCGCTATTAAAATTTGCGACAGTAAAAAATTATTTTTTGAAAAATTTACTGTAGAAAAGGCAGTCCCTGGCGCAATTAAAATTTGCGACAGTAAAAAATTATTTTTTGAATAATTTACTATAGAAAAGGCAATCCCTGGCGGATTTAAAATTTGCGACAGTAAAAAATTAATTTTTGAAAAATTTACTGTAGAAAAGGCAATCCCTGGCGTAATTAAAATTTGTGACAGAAAAAAATTATTTTTTGCAAAATTTACTATAGAAAAGGCAATACCTGGCGCAATTAAAATTTGCGACAGTATAAAATTAATTTTTGAAAAATTTACTATAGAAAAGGTAATACCTGGCGTAATTAAAACTTGCGACAATAAAAAATTATTTTTTAAAATTTACTGTAGAAAAGGCAATCCCTGGCGCAATTAAAATTTGCGACAGTAGAAAATTATTTTTTGTAAAATTTACTGTAGAAAAGGCAATCCCTGGCGCAATTAAAATTTGCGACAGTAGAAAATTATTTTTTGTAAAATTTACTGTAGAAAAGGCAATCCCTGGCGCAATTAAAATTTGCGACAGTAAAAAATTATTTTTTGAATAATTTACTATAGAAAAGGCAATCCCTGGCGGATTTAAAATTTGCGACAGTAAAAAATTAATTTTTGAAAAATTTACTGTAGAACAGGCAATCCCTGGCGCAGTTAAAATTTGCGACAGTAGAAAATAATTTTTTGAAAAATTTACTATAGAAAAGGTAATCCCTGGCGTAATTAAAACTTGCGACAATAAAAAATTATTTTTTGTAAAATTTACTGTAGAAAAGGCAATCCCTGGCGCAATTAAAATTTGCGACAGTAGAAAATTATTTTTTGTAAAATTTACTGTAGAAAAGGCAATCCCTGGCGCAATTAAAATTTGCGACAGTAAAAAATTATTTTTTGAAAAATTTACTGTAGAAAAGGCAGTCCCTGGCGCAATTAAAATTTGCGACAATAAAAAATTATTTTTTGAATAATTTACTATAGAAAAGGCAATCCCTGGCGGATTTAAAATTTGCGACAGTAAAAAATTAATTTTTGAAAAATTTACTGCAGAAAAGGCAATCCCTGGCGTAATTAAAATTTGTGACAGAAAAAAATTATTTTTTGCAAAATTTACTATAGAAAAGGCAATCCCTGGCGCAATTAAAATTTGCGACAGTATAAAATTAATTTTTGAAAAATTTACTATAGAAAAGGCAATCCCCGGCGTAATTAAAATTTGCGACAGTAAAAAATTAATTTGATAAAAATTTACTATAGAAAAGGCAATCCCCGGCGTAATTAAAATTTGCGACAGTAAAAACTTATTTTTTGAAAAATTTACTGTAGAAAAGGCAATCGCTGGCGCAGTTAAAACTTGCGACAATAGAAAATTATTTTTTGAAAAATTTATTATAGAAAAGGCAATCCCTGGCGTAATTAAAATTTTCGACAGTAAAAAATTAATTTTTGAAAAATTTAATGTAGAAAAGGTAATCCCTGGCGCAATTAAAACTTCCGACAGTAAAAAATTATTTTTTGTAAAATTTACTATAGAAAAGGCAATCCCTGGCGTAATTAAAATTTTCGACAGTAAAAAATTAAATTTTGAAAAATTTACTATAGAAAAGGTAATCCCTGGCGCAATTAAAACTTGCGACAGTAAAAAATTATTTTTTGTAAAATTTACTGTACAAAAGGTAGTCCCTGGTGCAATTAAAATTTGCGACAGTAAAAAATTAATTTGTGAAAAATTTACTATAGAAAAGGCAATCCCTGGCGTAATTAAAATTTGCGACAGTAAAAAATTATTTTTTGAAAAATTTACTGTAGAAAAGGTAATCCCTGGCGCAATTAAAACTTGCGACAGTAAAAAATTATTTTTTGTAAAATTTACTATAGAAAAGGCAATCCCTGGCGTAATTAAAATTTTCGACAGTAAAAAATTAAATTTTGAAAAATTTACTATAGAAAAGGTAATCCCTGGCGCAATTAAAACTTGCGACAGTAAAAAATTATTTTTTGTAAAATTTACTGTAGAAAAGGCAATCCCTGGCTCAATTAAAATTTGCGACAGTAAAAAATTAATTTTTGAAAAATTTACTGTAGAAAAGGTAATCCCTGGCGGATTTAAAATTTGCGACAGTAAAAAATTAATTTTTGAAAAATTTACTGTAGAAAAGGCAATCCCTGGCGTAATTAAAATTTGCGACAGTAAAAAATTATTTTTTGCAAAATTTACTATAGAAAAGGCAATCATTGGCGCAGTTAAAATTTGCGACAGTATAAAATTAATTTTTGAAAAATTTACTATAGAAAAGGCAATCCACGGCGTAATTAAAATTTGCCACAGTAAAAAATTAATTTGTGAAAAATTTACTATAGAAAAGGCAATCCCTGGCGTAATTAAAATTTGCGACAGTAAAAAATTATTTTTTGAATAATTTACTATAGAAAAGGTAATCCCTGGCGGATTTAAAATTTGCGACTGTAAAAAATTAATTTTTGAAAAATTTACTGTAGAAAAGGCAATCCCTGGCGTAATTAAAATTTGCGACAGTAAAAAATTATTTTTTGCAAAATTTACTATAGAAAAGTCAATCCCTGGCGCAATTAAAATTTGCGACAGTATAAAATTAATTTTTGAAAAATTTACTATAGAAAAGGCAATCCCCGGCGTAATTAAAATTTGCGACAGTAAAAAATTAATTTGTGAAAAATTTACTATAGAAAAGGCAATCCCTGGCGTAATTAAAATTTGCGACAGTAAAAATTTATTTTTTGAATAATTTACTATAGAAAAGGCAATCCCTGGCGTAATTAAAATTTGCGACAGTAAAAAATTAATTTTTGAAAAATTTACTATAGAAAATGCAATCCCTGGCGCAATTAAAATTTGCGACAGTAAAAAATTATTTTTTGAATAATTTACTATAGAAAAGGCAATCCCTGGCGCAGTTAAAATTTGCGACAGTAGAAAATAATTTTTTGAAAAATTTACTATAGAAAAGGTAATCCCTGGCGTAATTAAAACTTGCGAAAATAAAAAATTATTTTTTGTAAAATTTACTGTAGAAAAGGCTATACCTGGCGCAATTAAAATTTGCGACAGTAGAAAATTATTTTTTGTAAAATTTACTGTAGAAAAGGCAATCCCTGGCGCGATTAAAATTTGTGACAGTAAAAAATTATTTTTTGAAAAATTTACTGTAGAAAAGGCAGTCCCTGGCGCAATTAAAATTTGCGACAGTAAAAAATTATTTTTTGAATAATTTACTATAGAAAAGGCAATCCCTGGCGGATTTAGAATTTGCGACAGTAAAAAATTAATTTTTGAAAAATTTACTGTAGAAAAGGCAATCCCTGGCGTAATTAAAATTTGTGACAGTAAAAAATTATTTTTTGCAAAATTTACTATAGAAAAGGCAATCCCTGGCGCAATTAAAATTTGCGACAGTATAAAATTAATTTTTGAAAAATTTACTATAGAAAAGGTAATCCCCGGCGTAATTAAAATTTGCGACAGTAAAAAATTAATTTGTGAAAAATTTACTATAGAAAAGGCAATCCCCGGCGTAATTAAAATTTGCGACAGTAAAAAATTATTTTTTGAAAAATTTACTGTAGAAAAGGCAATCGCTGGCGCAGTTAAAACTTGCGACAATAGAAAATTATTTTTTGAAAAATTTACTATAGAAAAGGCAATCCCTGGCGTAATTAAAATTTTCGACAGTAAAAAATTAATTTTTGAAAAATTTAATGTAGAAAAGGCAATCCCTGGCGCAATTAAAACTTCCGACAGTAAAAAATTAATTTTTGAAAAATTTACTATAGAAAATGCAATCCCTGGCGCAATTAAAATTTGCGACAGTAAAAAATTATTTTTTGAATAATTTACTATAGAAAGGGCAATCCCTGGCGCAATTAAAATTTGCGACAGTAAAAAATTATTTTTTGAATAATTTACTATAGAAAAGGCAATCCCTGGCGGATTTAGAATTTGCGACAGTAAAAAATTAATTTTTGAAAAATTTACTGTAGAAAAGGCAATCCCTAGCGTAATTAAAATTTGTGACAGTAAAAAATTATTTTTTGCAAAATTTACTATAGAAAAGGCAATCCCTGGCGCAATTAAAATTTGCGACAGTATAAAATTAATTTTTGAAAAATTTACTATAGAAAAGGCAATCCCTGGTGTAATTAAAATTTGCGAGAGTAAAAAATTATTTTTTGCAAAATTTACTATAGAAAAGGCAATCCCTGGCGTATTTAAAATTTGCGACAGTCAAAAATTATTTTTGCAAAATTTACTATAGAAAATGCAATCCCTGGCGCAAATAAAATATGCGACAATAAAAAATTATTTTTAGCAAAATTTACTATAGAAAAGGCAATTCCTGGCGTATTTAAAATTTGCGACAGTAAAAAATTATTTTTTGCAAAATTTACTATAGAAAAGGCAATCCATGGCGCAATTAAAATTTGCGACAGTATAAAATTAGTTTTTGAAAAATTTACTATAGAAAAGGCAATCCCTGGCGCAGTTAAAACTTGCGAAAGTAAAAAAATATTTTTTGTAAAATTTACTGTAGAAAAGGCAATCCTGGCGTAATTAAAATTTGCGACAGTAAAAAATTAATTTTGAAAAATTTACTATAGAAAAGGCAATCCCTGGCGCAATTAAAATTTGCGACAGTAAAAAATTATTTTTTGCAAAATTTACTATAGAAAAGGCAATCCCTGGCGTATTTAAAATTTGCGACAGTAAAAATTATTTTTTGCTAAATTTACTATAGAAAAGGCAATCCCTGGCGCAGTTAAAATTTGCGACAGTAAAAAATTATTTTTTGCAAAATTTACTATAGAAGAGGCAATCCCTGGCGGATTTAGAATTTGCGACAGTAAAAAATTAATTTTTGAAAAATTTACTATAGAAAAGGCAATCCCTGGCGCAATTAAAATTTGCGACAGTATAAAATTAATTTTGAAAAATTTACTATAGAAAAGGCAATCCCCGGCGTAATTAAAATTTGCGACAGTAAAAAATTAATTTGATAAAAATTTACTATAGAAAAGGCAATCCCCGGCGTAATTAAAATTTGCGACAGTAAAAACTTATTTTTTGAAAAATTTACTGTAGAAAAGGCAATCGCTGGCGCAGTTAAAACTTGCGACAATAGAAAATTATTTTTTGAAAAATTTATTATAGAAAAGGCAATCCCTGGCGTAATTAAAATTTTCGACAGTAAAAAATTAATTTTTGAAAAATTTAATGTAGAAAAGGTAATCCCTGGCGCAATTAAAACTTGCGACAGTAAAAAATTATTTTTTGTAAAATTTACTGTACAAAAGGTAGTCCCTGGTGCAATTAAAATTTGCGACAGTAAAAAATTAATTTGTGAAAAATTTACTATAGAAAAGGCAATCCCTGGCGTAATTAAAATTTTCGACAGTAAAAAATTAAATTTTGAAAAATTTACTATAGAAAAGGTAATCCCTGGCGCAATTAAAACTTGCGACAGTAAAAAATTATTTTTTGTAAAATTTACTGTACAAAAGGTAGTCCCTGGTGCAATTAAAATTTGCGACAGTAAAAAATTAATTTGTGAAAAATTTACTATAGAAAAGGCAATCCCTGGCGTAATTAAAATTTGCGACAGTAAAAAATTATTTTTTGAAAAATTTACTGTAGAAAAGGTAATCCCTGGCGCAATTAAAACTTGCGACAGTAAAAAATTATTTTTTGTAAAATTTACTATAGAAAAGGCAATCCCTGGCGTAATTAAAATTTTCGACAGTAAAAAATTAAATTTTGAAAAATTTACTATAGAAAAGGTAATCCCTGGCGCAATTAAAACTTGCGACAGTAAAAAATTATTTTTTGTAAAATTTACTGTAGAAAAGGCAATCCCTGGCTCAATTAAAATTTGCGACAGTAAAAAATTAATTTTTGAAAAATTTACTGTAGAAAAGGTAATCCCTGGCGGATTTAAAATTTGCGACAGTAAAAAATTAATTTTTGAAAAATTTACTGTAGAAAAGGCAATCCCTGGCGTAATTAAAATTTGCGACAGTAAAAAATTATTTTTTGCAAAATTTACTATAGAAAAGGCAATCATTGGCGCAGTTAAAATTTGCGACAGTATAAAATTAATTTTTGAAAAATTTACTATAGAAAAGGCAATCCACGGCGTAATTAAAATTTGCCACAGTAAAAAATTAATTTGTGAAAAATTTACTATAGAAAAGGCAATCCCTGGCGTAATTAAAATTTGCGACAGTAAAAAATTATTTTTTGAATAATTTACTGTAGAAAAGGTAATCCCTGGCGGATTTAAAATTTGCGACAGTAAAAAATTAATTTTTGAAAAATTTACTGTAGAAAAGGCAATCCCTGGCGTAATTAAAATTTGCGACAGTAAAAAATTATTTTTTGCAAAATTTACTATAGAAAAGGCAATCCCTGGCGCAATTAAAATTTGCGACAGTATAAAATTAATTTTTGAAAAATTTACTATAGAAAAGGCAATCCCCGGCGTAATTAAAATTTGCGACAGTAAAAAATTAATTTGTGAAAAATTTACTATAGAAAAGGCAATCCCTGGCGTAATTAAAATTTGCGACAGTAAAAAATTATTTTTTGAATAATTTACTATAGAAAAGGCAATCCCTGGCGTAATTAAAGTTTGCGACAGTAAAAAATTAATTTTTGAAAAATTTACTATAGAAAATGCAATCCCTGGCGCAATTAAAATTTGCGACAGTAAAAAATTATTTTTTGAAAAATTTACTATAGAAAAGGCAATCCCTGGCGCAGTTAAAATTTGCGACAGTAGAAAATAATTTTTTGAAAAATTTACTATAGAAAAGGTAATCCCTGGCGTAATTAAAACTTGCGACAATAAAAAATTATTTTTTGTAAAATTTACTGTAGAAAAGGCTATACCTGGCGCAATTAAAATTTGCGACAGTAGAAAATTATTTTTTGTAAAATTTACTGTAGAAAAGGCAATCCCTGGCGCGATTAAAATTTGTGACAGTAAAAAATTATTTTTTGAAAAATTTACTGTAGAAAAGGCAGTCCCTGGCGCAATTAAAATTTGCGACAGTAAAAAATTATTTTTTGAATAATTTACTATAGAAAAGGCAATCCCTGGCGGATTTAGAATTTGCGACAGTAAAAAATTAATTTTTGAAAAATTTACTGTAGAAAAGGCAATCCCTGGCGTAATTAAAATTTGTGACAGTAAAAAATTATTTTTTGCAAAATTTACTATAGAAAAGGCAATCCCTGGCGCAATTAAAATTTGCGACAGTATAAAATTAATTTTTGAAAAATTTACTATAGAAAAGGTAATCCCCGGCGTAATTAAAATTTGCGACAGTAAAAAATTAATTTGTGAAAAATTTACTATAGAAAAGGCAATCCCCGGCGTAATTAAAATTTGCGACAGTAAAAAATTATTTTTTGAAAAATTTACTGTAGAAAAGGCAATCGCTGGCGCAGTTAAAACTTGCGACAATAGAAAATTATTTTTTGAAAAATTTACTATAGAAAAGGCAATCCCTGGCGTAATTAAAATTTTCGACAGTAAAAAATTAATTTTTGAAAAATTTAATGTAGAAAAGGCAATCCCTGGCGCAATTAAAACTTCCGACAGTAAAAAATTAATTTTTGAAAAATTTACTATAGAAAATGCAATCCCTGGCGCAATTAAAATTTGCGACAGTAAAAAATTATTTTTTGAATAATTTACTATAGAAAGGGCAATCCCTGGCGCAATTAAAATTTGCGACAGTAAAAAATTATTTTTTGAATAATTTACTATAGAAAAGGCAATCCCTGGCGGATTTAGAATTTGCGACAGTAAAAAATTAATTTTTGAAAAATTTACTGTAGAAAAGGTAATCCCTAGCGTAATTAAAATTTGTGACAGTAAAAAATTATTTTTTGCAAAATTTACTATAGAAAAGGCAATCCCTGGCGCAATTAAAATTTGCGACAGTATAAAATTAATTTTTGAAAAATTTACTATAGAAAAGGCAATCCCCGGCGTAATTAAAATTTGCGACAGTAAAAAATTAATTTTTGAAAAATTTACTATAGAAAGGCAAACCCTGGCGCAATTAAAATTTGCGACAGTAAAAAATTATTTTTTGCTAAATTTACTATAGAAAAGGCAATCCCTGGCGCAGTTAAAATTTGCGACAGTAAAAAATTATTTTTTGCAAAATTTACTATAGAAAAGGCAATCCCTGGCGTAATTAAAATTTGCGAGAATAAAAAATTATTTTTTGCAAAATTTACTATAGAAAAGGCAATCCCTGGCGTATTTAAAATTTGCGACAGTATAAAATTAATTTGTGAAAAATTTACTATAGAAAAGGCAATCCCTGGCGTATTTAAAATTTGCGACAGTATAAAATTATTTGTTGAATAATTTACTGTAGAAAAGGCAATCCCTGGCTTAATTAAAATTTGCGACAGTCAAAAATTATTTTTGCAAAATTTACTATAGAAAATGCAATCCCTGGCGCAAATAAAATATGCGACAATAAAAAATTATTTTTTGCAAAATTTACTATAGAAAAGGCAATTCCTGGCGTATTTAAAATTTGCGACAATAAAAAATTATTTTTTGCAAAATTTACTATAGAAAAGGCAATCCATGGCGCAATTAAAATTTGCGACAGTATAAAATTAGTTTTTGAAAAATTTACTATAGAAAAGGCAATCCCTGGCGCAGTTAAAACTTGCGAAAGTAAAAAAATATTTTTTGTAAAATTTACTGTAGAAAAGGCAATCCCTGGCGCAATTAAAATTTGCGACAGTAAAAAATTAATTTTTGAAAAATTTACTATAGAAAAGGCAATCCCTGGCGCAATTAAAATTTGCGACAGTAAAAAATTATTTTTTGCAAAATTTACTATAGAAAAGGCAATCCCTGGCGTATTTAAAATTTGCGACAGTAAAAATTATTTTTTGCTAAATTTACTATAGAAAAGGCAATCCCTGGCGCAGTTAAAATTTGCGACAGTAAAAAATTATTTTTTGCAAAATTTACTATAGAAGAGGCAATCCCTGGCGTATTTAAAATTTGCGACAGTATAAAATTAATTTTTGTAGCCTTTACTGTTGAAAAGGCAATCCCTGTTGCAATTAAAATTTGCGACAATAAAAAATTAATTTTTGAAAAATTTACTATAGAAAGGCAAACCCTGGCGCAATTAAAATTTGCGACAGTAAAAAATTATTTTTTGCTAAATTTACTATAGAAAAGGCAATCCCTGGCGCAGTTAAAATTTGCGACAGTAAAAAATTATTTTTTGCAAAATTTACTATAGAAGAGGCAATCCCTGGCGTAATTAAAATTTGCGACAGTAAAAAATTAATTTGTGAAAAATTTACTATAGAAAAGGCAATCCCTGGCGTAATTAAAATTTGCGACAGTAAAAAATTATTTTTTGAAAAATTTACTGTAGAAAAGGCAATCCCTGGCGTAATTAAAATTTGCGACAGTAAAAAATTAGTTTTTGAAAAATTTACTGTAGAAAAGGCAATCCCAGGGGCAATTAAAATTTGCAACAATAGAAAATTATTTTTTGAAAAATTTACTATAGAAAAGGCAATCCCTGGCGTAGTTAAAATTTGCGACAGTAAAAAATTATTTTTTGAAAAATTTACTATAGAAAAGGCAATCCCTGGCGTATTTAAAATTTGCGACAGTATAAAATTATTTTTTGAATAATTTACTATAGAAAAGGCAATCCCTGGCGCAATTGAAATTTGCGACAGGAAAAAATTATTTTTTGAATAATTTACTATAGAAAAGGCAATCCCTGGCCCAGTTAAAATTTGCGACAGTAAAAAATTATTTTTTGCAAAATTTACTATAGAAGAGGCAATCCCTGGCGTATTTAAAATTTGCGACAGTATAAAATTAATTTGTGAAAAATTTACTATAGAAAAGGCAATGCCTCGCGTATTTAAAATTTGCGACAGTAAAAAATTATTTTTTGATTAATATACTGCAGAAACGGCAATCCCTGGCGCAATTAAAATTTGCGACAGTAGAAAATTATTTTTTGAAAAATTTACTATAGAAAAGGCAATCCCTGGCGCAGTTAAAATTTGCGACAGTAAAAAATTATTTTTTGCAAAATTTACTGTACAAAGGGCAATCCCTGGCGCAATTAAAATTTGCGACAGTAAAAAATTATTTTTGAAAAATTTACTATAGAAAAAGCAATCCCTGGTGCAATTAAAATTTGCGACAGTAAAAAATTATTTTTTGAATAATTTACTATAGAAAAGGCAATTCCTGGCGCAATTAAAATTTGCGACAGTAGAAAATAATTTTTTGAAATATTTACTATAGAAAAGGTAATCCCTGGCGTAATTAAAACTTGCGTCAGTAAAAAATTATTTTTTGTAAAATTTACTGAAGAAAAGGCAATCCCTGGCGCAATTAAAATTTGCGACAGTAGAAAATTATTTTTTGTAAAATTTACTGTAGAAAAGGCAATCCCTGGCGCAATTAAAATTTGCGACAGTAAAAAATTATTTTTTGAAAAATTTACTGTAGAAAAGGCAATCCCTGGCGCAATTAAAATTTGCGACAGTAAAAAATTATTTTTTGAATAATTTACTATAGAAAAGGTAATCCCTGGCGGATTTAAAATTTGCGACAGTAAAAAATTAATTTTTGAAAAATTTACTGTAGAAAAGGCAATCCCTGGCGTAATTAAAATTTGCGACAGTAAAAAATTATTTTTTGCAAAATTTACTATAGAAAAGGCAATCCCTGGCGCAATTAAAATTTGCGACAGTATAAAATTAATTTTTGAAAAATTTACTATAGAAAAGGCAATCCCTGGCGTAATTAAAATTTGCGACAGTAAAAAATTATTTTTTGAATAATTTACTATAGAAAAGGCAATCCCTGGCGGATTTAAAATTTGCGACAGTAAAAAATTAATTTTTGAAAAATTTACTATAGAAAAGGCAATCCCTGGCGTAATTAAAATTTGCGACAGTAAAAAATTAATTTTTGAAAAATTTACTATAGAAAATGCAATCCTGGCGCAATTAAAATTTGCGACAGTAAAAAATTATTTTTTGAATAATTTACTATAGAAAAGGCAATCCCTGGCGCAGTTAAAATTTGCGACAGTAGAAAATAATTTTGTGAAAAATTTACTATAGAAAAGGTAATCCCTGGCGTAATTAAAACTTGCGAC
This sequence comes from Dioctria linearis, assembly GCA_963930735.1. Classification (NCBI taxonomy): domain Eukaryota; kingdom Metazoa; phylum Arthropoda; class Insecta; order Diptera; family Asilidae; genus Dioctria; species Dioctria linearis. The sequence continues at coordinate 44,286 of CAWVNZ010001964.1, forward strand.
AATAAAAAATTATTTTTTGTAAAATTTACTGTAGAAAAGGCAATCCCTGGCGCAATTAAAATTTGCGACAGTAGAAAATTATTTTTTGTAAAATTTACTGTAGAAAAGGCAATCCCTGGCGCAATTAAAATTTGCGACAGTAAAAAATTATTTTTTGAAAATTTACTGTAGAAAAGGCAGTCCCTGGCGCAATTAAAATTTGCGACAGTAAAAAATTATTTTTTGAATAATTTACTATAGAAAAGGCAATCCCTGGCGGATTTAAAATTTGCGACAGTAAAAAATTAATTTTTGAAAAATTTACAGTAGAAAAGGCAATCCCTGGCGTAATTAAAATTTGTGACAGAAAAAAATTATTTTTAGCAAAATTTACTATAGAAAAGGCAATCCCTGGCGCAATTAAAATTTGCGACAGTATAAAATTAATTTTTGAAAAATTTACTATAGAAAAGGCAATCCCCGGCGTAATTAAAATTTGCGACAGTAAAAAATTAATTTGTTAAAAATTTACTATAGAAAAGGCAATCCCCGGCGTAATTAAAATTTGCGACAGTAAAAACTTATTTTTTGAAAAATTTACTGTAGAAAAGGCAATCGCTGGCGCAGTTAAAACTTGCGACAATAGAAAATTATTTTTTGAAAAATTTACTATAGAAAAGGCAATCCCTGGCGTAATTAAAATTTTCGACAGTAAAAAATTAATTTTTGAAAAATTTAATGTAGAAAAGGTAATCCCTGGCGCAATTAAAACTTCCGACAGTAAAAAATTATTTTTTGTAAAATTTACTATAGAAAAGGCAATCCCTGGCGTAATTAAAATTTTCGACAGTAAAAAATTAAATTTTTAAAAATTTACTATAGAAAAGGTAATCCCTGGCGCAATTAAAACTTGCGACAGTAAAAAATTATTTTTTGTAAAATTTACTGTAGAAAAGGCAATCCCTGGCGTAATTAAAATTTTCGACAGTAAAAAATTAAATTTTGAAAAATTTACTATAGAAAAGGTAATCCCTGGCGCAATTAAAACTTGCGACAGTAAAAAATTATTTTTTGTAAAATTTACTGTACAAAAGGTAATCCCTGGTGCAATTAAAATTTGCGACAGTAAAAAATTAATTTGTGAAAAATTTACTATAGAAAAGGCAATCCCTGGCGTAATTAAAATTTGCGACAGTAAAAAATTATTTTTTGAAAAATTTACTGTAGAAAAGGTAATCCCTGGCGCAATTAAAACTTGCGACAGTAAAAAATTATTTTTTGAAAAATTTACTATAGAAAAGGCAATCCCTGGATCAATTAAAATTTGCGACAGTAAAAAATTAATTTTTGAAAAATTTACTATAGAAAAGGCAATCCCTGTCGCAATTAAAATTTGCGACAGTAAAAAAAATTTTTCTGCAAAATTTACTATAGAAAAGGCAATCCCTGGTGTAATTAAAATTTTCGACAGTAAAAAATTAATTTTTGAAAAATTTACTATAGAAAAGGTAATCCCTGGCGCAATTAAAACTTGCGACAGTAAAAAATTATTTTTTGTAAAATTTACTGTACAAAAGGTAATCCCTGGTGCAATTAAAATTTGCGACAGTAAAAAATTAATTTGTGAAAAATTTACTATAGAAAAGGCAATCCCTGGCGTAATTAAAATTTGCGACAGTAAAAAATTATTTTTTGAAAAATTTACTGTAGAAAAGGTAATCCCTGGCGCAATTAAAACTTGCGACAGTAAAAAATTATTTTTTGTAAAATTTACTATAGAAAAGGCAATCCCTGGCGTAATTAAAATTTTCGACAGTAAAAAATTAAATTTTGAAAAATTTACTATAGAAAAGGTAATCCCTGGCGCAATTAAAACTTGCGACAGTAAAAAATTACTTTTTGTAAAATTTACTGTAGAAAAGGCAATCCCTGGCTCAATTAAAATTTGCGAAAGTAAAAAATTAATTTTTGAAAAATTTACTGTAGAAAAGGTAATCCCTGGCGGATTTAAAATTTGCGACAGTAAAAAATTAATTTTTGAAAAATTTACTGTAGAAAAGGCAATCCATGGCGTAATTAAAATTTGCGACAGTAAAAAATTATTTTTTGCAAAATTTACTATAGAAAAGGCAATCATTGGCGCAGTTAAAATTTGCGACAGTATAAAATTAATTTTTGAAAAATTTACTATAGAAAAGGCAATCCACGGCGTAATTAAAATTTGCCACAGTAAAAAATTAATTTGTGAAAAATTTACTATAGAAAAGGCAATCCCTGGCGTAATTAAAATTTGCGACAGTAAAAAATTATTTTTTGAATAATTTACTATAGAAAAGGCAATCCCTGGCGGATTTAAAATTCGCGACAGTAAAAAAATTAATTTTTGAAAAATTTACTGTAGAAAAGGCAATCCCTGGCGTAATTAAAATTTGTGACAGTAAAAAATTATTTTTTGCAAAATTTACTATAGAAAAGGCAATCCCTGGCGCAATTAAGATTTGCGACAGTATAAAATTAATTTTTGAAAAATTTACTATAGAAAAGGCAAACCCCGGCGTAATTAAAATTTGCGACAGTAAAAAATTTACTATAGAAAAGGCAATCCCCGGCGTAATTAAAATTTGCGACAGTAAAAAATTATTTTTTGAAAAATTTACTGTAGAAAAGGCAATCGCTGGCGCAGTTAAAATATGCGACAATAGAAAATTATTTTTTGAAAAATTTACTATAGAAAAGGCAATCCCTGGCGTAATTAAAATTTTCGACAGTAAAAAATTAATTTTTTGAAAAATTTACTGTAGAAAAGGTAATCCCTGGCGCAATTAAAACTTGCGACAGTAAAAAATTATTTTTTGTAAAATTTACTGTAGAGAAGGCAATCCCTGGCGCAATTAAAATTTGCGACAGTAGAAAATTATTTTTTGTAAAATTTACTGTAGAAAAGGCAATCCCTGGCGCAATTAAAATTTGCGACAGTAAAAAATTATTTTTTGAAAAATTTACTGTAGAAAAGGTAATCCCTGGCGTAATTAAAACTTGCGACAGTAAAAAATTATTTTTTGTAAAATTTACTGTAGAAAAGGCAATTCCTGGCGTAATTAAAATTTGCGACAGTAAAAAATTAATTTTTGAAAAATTTACTATAGAAAAGGCAATCGCTGGCGCAGTTAAAACTTGCGACAATAGAAAATTATTTTTTGAAAAATTTACTATAGAAAAGGCAATCCCTGGTGTAATTAAAATTTTCGACAGTAAAAAATTAATTTTTGAAAAATTTAATGTAGAAAAGGTAATCCCTGGCACAATTAAAACTTCCGACAGTAAAAAATTATTTTTTGAAAAATTTACTATAGAAAAGGCAATCCCCGGCGTAATTAAAATTTGCGACAGTAAAAAATTAATTTGTTAAAAATTTACTATAGAAAAGGCAATCCCTAGCGGATTTAAAATTTGCGACAGTAAAAAATTAAATTTTGAAAAATTTACTGTAGAAAAGGCAATCCCTGGCGCAGTTAAAATTTGCGACAGTAGAAAATAATTTTTTGAAAAATTTACTATAGAAAAGGTAATCCCTGGCGTAATTAAAACTTGCGACAGTAGAAAATTATTTTTTGTAAAATTTACTGTAGAAAAGGCAGTCCCTGGCGCAATTAAAATTTGCGACAGTAGAAAATTATATTTTGTAAAATTTACTGTAGAAAAGGCAATCCCTGGCGCGATTAAAATTGGCGACAGTAAAAAATTATTTTTTGAATAATTTACTATAGAAAAGGCAATCCCTGGCGGATTTAAAATTTGCGACAGTAAAAAATTAATTTTTGAAAAATTTACTGTAGAAAAGGCAATCCCTGGCGCAGTTAAAATTTGCGACAGTAGAAAATAATTTTTTGAAAAATTTACTATAGAAAAGGTAATCCCTGGCGTAATTAAAACTTGCGACAATAAAAAATTATTTTTTGTAAAATTTACTGTAGAAAAGGCAATCCCTGGCGCAATTAAAATTTGCGACAGTAGAAAATTATTTTTTGTAAAATTTACTGTAGAAAAGGCAATCCCTGGCGCAATTAAAATTTGCGACAGTAAAAAATTATTTTTTGAAAAATTTACTGTAGAAAAGGCAGTCCCTGGCGCAATTAAAATTTGCGACAGTAAAAAATTATTTTTTGAATAATTTACTATAGAAAAGGCAATCCCTGGCGGATTTAAAATTTGCGACAGTAAAAAATTAATTTTTGAAAAATTTACTGTAGAAAAGGCAATCCCTGGCGTAATTAATATTTGTGACAGAAAAAAATTATTTTTTGCAAAATTTACTATAGAAAAGGCAATCCCTGGCGCAATTAAAATTTGCGACAGTATAAAATTAATTTTTGAAAAATTTACTATAGAAAAGGTAATCCCTGGCGTAATTAAAACTTGCGACAATAAAAAATTATTTTTTGTAAAATTTACTGTAGAAAAGGCAATCCCTGGCGCAATTAAAATTTGCGACAGTAGAAAATTATTTTTTGTAAAATTTACTGTAGAAAAGGCAATCCCTGGCGCAATTAAAATTTGCGACAGTAGAAAATTATTTTTTGTAAAATTTACTGTAGAAAAGGCAATCCCTGGCGCAATTAAAATTTGCGACAGTAAAAAATTATTTTTTGAATAATTTACTATAGAAAAGGCAATCCCTGGCGGATTTAAAATTTGCGACAGTAAAAAATTAATTTTTGAAAAATTTACTGTAGAAAAGGCAATCCCTGGCGCAGTTAAAATTTGCGACAGTAGAAAATAATTTTTTGAAAAATTTATTATAGAAAAGGTAATCCCTGGCGTAATTAAAACTTGCGACAATAAAAAATTATTTTTTGTAAAATTTACTGTAGAAAAGGCAATCCCTGGCGCAATTAAAATTTGCGACAGTAGAAAATTATTTTTTGTAAAATTTACTGTAGAAAAGGCAATCCCTGGCGCAATTAAAATTTGCGACAGTAAAAAATTATTTTTTGAAAAATTTACTGTAGAAAAGGCAGTCCCTGGCGCAATTAAAATTTGCGACAGTAAAAAATTATTTTTTGAATAATTTACTATAGAAAAGGCAATCCCTGGCGGATTTAAAATTTGCGACAGTAAAAAATTAATTTTTGAAAAATTTACTGCAGAAAAGGCAATCCCTGGCGTAATTAAAATTTGTGACAGAAAAAAATTATTTTTTGCAAAATTTACTATAGAAAAGGCAATCCCTGGCGCAATTAAAATTTGCGACAGTATAAAATTAATTTTTGAAAAATTTACTATAGAAAAGGCAATCCCCGGCGTAATTAAAATTTGCGACAGTAAAAAATTAATTTGTTAAAAATTTACTATAGAAAAGGCAATCCCCGGGGTAATTAAAATTTGCGACAGTAAAAACTTATTTTTTGAAAAATTTACTGTAGAAAAGGCAATCGCTGGCGCAGTTAAAACTTGCGACAATAGAAAATTATTTTTTGAAAAATTTACTATAGAAAAGTCAATCCCTGGCGTAATTAAAATTTTCGACAGTAAAAAATTAATTTTTGAAAAATTTACTGTAGAAAAGGCAATCCCTGGCGTAATTAAAATTTGCGACAGTAAAAAATTATTTTTTGTAAAATTTACTATAGAAAAGGCAATCCCTGGCGTAATTAAAATTTTCGACAGTAAAAAATTAATTTGTTAAAAATTTACTATAGAAAAGGCAATCCCCGGGGTAATTAAAATTTGCGAAAGTAAAAACTTATTTTTTGAAAAATTTACTGTAGAAAAGGCAATCGCTGGCGCAGTTAAAATTTGTGACAGTAAAAAATTATTTTTTGCAAAATTTACTATAGAAAAGGCAATCCCTGGCGCAATTAAGATTTGCGACAGTATAAAATTAATTTTTGAAAAATTTACTATAGAAAAGGCAATCCCCGGCGTAATTAAAATTTGCGACAGTAAAAAATTTACTATAGAAAAGGCAATCCCCGGCGTAATTAAAATTTGCGACAGTAAAAAATTATTTTTTGAAAAATTTACTGTAGAAAAGGCAATCGCTGGCGCAGTTAAAATATGCGACAGTAGAAAATTATTTTTTGAAAAATTTACTATAGAAAAGGCAATCCCTGGCGTAATTAAAATTTTCGACAGTAAAAAATTAATTTTTTGAAAAATTTACTGTAGAAAAGGTAATCCCTGGCGCAATTAAAACTTGCGACAGTAAAAAATTATTTTTTGTAAAATTAACTGTAGAAAAGGCAATCCCTGGCGCAATTAAAATTTGCGACAGTAGAAAATTATTTTTTGTAAAATTTACTGTAGAAAAGGCAATCCCTGGCGCAATTAAAATTTGCGACAGTAAAAAATTATTTTTTGAAAAATTTACTGTAGAAAAGGTAATCCCTGGCGTAATTAAAACTTGCGACAGTAAAAAATTATTTTTTGTAAAATTTACTGCAGAAAAGGCAATCCCTGGCGCAATTAAAATTTGCGACAGTAGAAAATTATTTTTTGTAAAATTTACTGTAGAAAAGGCAATCCCTGGCGCAGTTAAAATTTGCGACAGTAAAAAATTATTTTTTGAAAAATTTACTGTAGAAAAGGCAATTCCTGGCGCAATTAAAATTTGCGACAGTAAAAAATTATTTTTTGAATAATTTACTATAGAAAAGGCAATCCCTGGCGGATTTAAAATTTGCGACAGTAAAAAATTAATTTTTGAAAAATTTACTGTAGAAAAGGCAATTCCTGCCGTAATTAAAATTTGTGACAGTAAAAAATTATTTTTTTGCAAAATTTACTATAGAAAAGGCAATCCCTGGCGCAATTAAAATTTGCGACAGTATAAAATTAATTTTTGAAAAATTTACTATAGAAAAGGCAATCCCCGGCGTAATTAAAATTTGCGACAGTAAAAAATTAATTTGTGAAAAATTTACTATAGAAAAGGTAATCCCCGGCGTAATTAAAATTTGCGACAGTAAAAAATTATTTTTTGAAAAATTTACTGTAGAAAAGGCAATCGCTGGCGCAGTTAAAATTTGCGACAATAGAAAATTATTTTTTGAAAAATTTACTATAGAAAAGGCAATCCCTGGCGTAATTAAAATTTTCGACAGTAAAAAATTAATTTTTGAAAAATTTAATGTAGAAAAGGTAATCGCTGGCGCAATTAAAACTTGCGACAGTAAAAAATTATTTTTTGTAAAATTTACTATAGAAAAGGCAATCCCTGGCGTAATTAAAATTTTCGACAGTAAAAAATTAAATTTTGAAAAATTTACTATAGAAAGGGTAATCCCTGGCGCAATTAAAACTTGCGACAGTAAAAAATTATTTTTTGTAAAATTTACTGTAGAAAAGGCAATCCCTGGCTCAATTAAAATTTGCGACAGTAAAAAATTAATTTTTGAAAAATTTACTATAGAAAAGGCAATCCCTGGCGCAATTAAAATTTGCGACAGTAAAAAATTTTTATCTGCAAAATTTACTATAGAAAAGGCAATCCCTGGCGTAATTAAAATTTTCGACAGTAAAAAATTAATTTTTGAAAAATTTACTATAGAACAGGTAATCCCTGGCGCAATTAAAACTTGCGACAGTAAAAAATTATTTTTTGTAAAATTTACTATAGAAAAGGTAATCCCTGGCGCAATTAAAATTTGCGACAGTAAAAATTAATTTGTGAAAAATTTACTATAAAAAAAAGCAATCCCTGGCGTAACTAAAATTTGCGACATTAAAAAATTATTTTTTGAAAAATTTACTGTAGAAAAGGTAATCCCTGGCGCAATTAAAACTTGCGACAGTAAAAAATTATTTTTTGTAAAATTTACTATAGAAAAGGCAATCCCTGGCGTAATTAAAATTTTCGACAGTAAAAAAATAAATTTTGAAAATTTTACTATAGAAAAGGTAATCCCTGGCGCAATTAAAACTTGCGACAGTAAAAAATTATTTTTTGTAAAATTTACTGTAGAAAAGGCAATCCCTGGCGCAATTAAAACTTGCGAAAGTAAAAAACTATTTTTTGTAAAATTTACTGTAGAAAAGGCAATCCCTGGCGCATTTAAAATTTGCGACAGTAAAAAATTAATTTTTGAAAAATTTACTATAGAAAAGGCAATCCCTGGCGCAGTTAAAATTTGCGACAGTAAAAAATTATTTTTTGCAAAATTTACTATAGAAAAGGCAATCCCTGGCGTATTTAAAATTTGCGACAGTAAAAAATTATTTTTTGCTAAATTTACTATAGAAAAGGCAATCCCTGGCGCAGTTAAAAGTTGCGACAGTAAAAAATTATTTTTTGCAAAATTTACTATAGAAGAGGCAATCCCTGGCGTATTTAAAATTTGCGACAGTATAAAATTAATTTTTGTAAAATTTACTGTAGAAAAGGCAATCCCTGGCGCAATTAAAATTTGCGACAATAAAAAATTAATTTTTGAAAAATTTACTATAGAAAGGCAACCCTGGCGCAATTAAAATTTGCGACAGTAAAAAATTATTTTTTGCTAAATTTACTATAGAAAAGGCAATTCCTAGCGCAGTTAAAATTTGCGACAGTAAAAAATTATTTTTTGCAAAATTTACTATAGAAGAGGCAATCCCTGGCGTAATTAAAATTTGCGACAGTAGAAAATTATTTTTTGAAAAATTTACTATAGAAAAGCCATCCCTGGCGTAATTAAAATTTTCGACAGTAAAAAATTAATTTTTGAAAAATTTACTGTAGAAAAGGCAATCCCTGGCGTATTTAAAATTTGCGACAGTATAAAATTATTTTTTGAGTAATTTACTATAGAAAAGGCAATCACTGGCGCAATTAAAATTTGCGACAGTAAAAAATTATTTTTTGCAAAATTTACTATAGAAAAGGCAATCCCTGGCGTATTTAAAATTTGCGACAGTAAAAAATTAATTTGTGAAAAATTTACTATAGAAAAGGCAATCCCTGGCGTAATTAAAATTTGCGACAGAAAAAATTATTTTTTGAAAAATTTACTGTAGAAAAGGCAATCCCTGGCGTAATTAAAATTTGCGACAGTAAAAAATTAGTTTTTGAAAAATTTACTGTAGAAAAGGCAATCCCTGGGGCAATTAAAATTTGCAACAGTAGAAAATTATTTTTTGAAAAATTTGCTATAGAAAAGGCAATCCCTGGCGTAATTAAAATTTGCGACAGTAAAAAATTAATTTGTGAAAAATTTACTATAGAGAAGGCAATCCCTGGCGTAATTAAAATTTTCGACAGTAAAAAATTAATTTTTGAAAAATTTACTATAGAAAAGGTAATCCCTGGCGCAATTAAAACTTGCGACAGTAAAAAATTATTTTTTGTAAAATTTACTGCAGAAAAGGCAATCCCTGGCGCAATTAAAATTTGCGACAGTAGATAATTATTTTTTGTAAAATTTACTGTAGAAAAGGCAATCCCTGGCGCAGTTAAAATTTGCGACAGTAAAAAATTATTTTTTGAAAAATTTACTGTAGAAAAGGCAATTCCTGGCGCAATTAAAATTTGCGACAGTAAAAAATTATTTTTTGAATAATTTACTATAGAAAAGGCAATCCCTGGCGGATTTAAAATTTGCGACAGTAAAAAATTAATTTTTGAAAAATTTACTGTAGAAAAGGCAATTCCTGGCGTAATTAAAATTTGTGACAGTAAAAAATTATTTTTTGCAAAATTTACTATAGAAAAGGCAATCCACGGCGTAATTAAAATTTGCCACAGTAAAAAATTAATTTGTGAAAAATTTACTATAGAAAAGGCAATCCCTGGCGTAATTAAAATTTGCGACAGTAAAAAATTATTTTTTGAATAATTTACTATAGAAAAGGCAATCCCTGGCGGATTTGAAATTTGCGACAGTAAAAAAATTAATTTTTGAAAAATTTACTGTAGAAAAGGCAATCTCTGGCGTAATTAAAATTTGTGACAGTAAAAAATTATTTTTTGCAAAATTTACTATAGAAAAGGCAATCCCTGGCGCAATTAAGATTTGCGACAGTATAAAATTAATTTTTGAAAAATTTACTATAGAAAAGGCAATCCCCGGCGTAATTAAAATTTGCGACATTAAAAAATTATTTTTTGAAAAATTTACTGTAGAAAAGGTAATCCCTGGCGCAATTAAAACTTCCGACAGTAAAAAATTATTTTTTGTAAAATTTACTATAGAAAAGGCAATCCACGGCGTAATTAAAATTTGCCACAGTAAAAAATTAATTTGTGAAAAATTTACTATAGAAAAGGCAATCCCTGGCGTAATTAAAATTTGCGACAGTAAAAAATTATTTTTTGAATAATTTACTATAGAAAAGGCAATCCCTGGCGGATTTGAAATTTGCGACAGTAAAAAAATTAATTTTTGAAAAATTTACTGTAGAAAAGGCAATCTCTGGCGTAATTAAAATTTGTGACAGTAAAAAATTATTTTTTGCAAAATTTACTATAGAAAAGGCAATCCCTGGCGCAATTAAGATTTGCGACAGTATAAAATTAATTTTTGAAAAATTTACTATAGAAAAGGCAATCCCCGGCGTAATTAAAATTTGCGACAGTAAAAAATTTACTATAGAAAAGGCAATCCCCGGCGTAATTAAAATTTGCGACAGTAAAAAATTATTTTTTGAAAAATTTACTGTAGAAAAGGCAATCGCTGGCGCAGTTAAAATATGCGACAGTAGAAAATTATTTTTTGAAAAATTTACTATAGAAAAGGCAATCCCTGGCGTAATTAAAATTTTCGACAGTAAAAAATTAATTTTTTGAAAAATTTACTGTAGAAAAGGTAATCCCTGGCGCAATTAAAACTTGCGACAGTAAAAAATTATTTTTTGTAAAATTTACTGTAGAAAAGGCAATCCCTGGCGCAATTAAAATTTGCGACAGTAGAAAATTATTTTTTGTAAAATTTACTGTAGAAAAGGCAATCCCTGGCGCAATTAAAATTTGCGACAGTAAAAAATTATTTTTTGAAAAATTTACTGTAGAAAAGGTAATCCCTGGCGTAATTAAAACTTGCGACAGTAAAAAATTATTTTTTGTAAAATTTACTGCAGAAAAGGCAATCCCTGGCGCAATTAAAATTTGCGACAGTAGATAATTATTTTTTGTAAAATTTACTGTAGAAAAGGCAATCCCTGGCGCAGTTAAAATTTGCGACAGTAAAAAATTATTTTTTGAAAAATTTACTGTAGAAAAGGCAATTCCTGGCGCAATTAAAATTTGCGACAGTAAAAAATTATTTTTTGAATAATTTACTATAGAAAAGGCAATCCCTGGCGGATTTAAAATTTGCGACAGTAAAAAATTAATTTTTGAAAAATTTACTGTAGAAAAGGCAATTCCTGGCGTAATTAAAATTTGTGACAATAAAAAATTATTTTTTGCAAAATTTACTATAGAAAAGGCAATCCCTGGCGCAATTAAAATTTGCGACAGTATAAAATTAATTTTTGAAAAATTTACTATAGAAAAGGCAATCCCCGGCGTAATTAAAATTTGCGACAGTAAAAAATTAATTTGTGAAAAATTTACTATAGAAAAGGTAATACCCGGCGTAATTAAAATTTGCGACAGTAAAAAATTATTTTTTGAAAAATTTACTGTAGAAAAGGCAATCGCTGGCGCAGTTATAATTTGCGACAATAGAAAATTATTTTTTGAAAAATTTACTATAGAAAAGGCAATCCCTGGCGTAATTAAAATTTTCGACAGTAAAAAATTAATTTTTGAAAAATTTAATGTAGAAAAGGTAATCCCTGGCGCAATTAAAACTTGCGACAGTAAAAAATTATTTTTTGTAAAATTTACTATAGAAAAGGCAATCCCTGGCGTAATTAAAATTTTCGACAGTAAAAAATTAAATTTTGAAAAATTTACTATAGAAAGGGTAATCCCTGGCGAAATTAAAACTTGCGACAGTAAAAAATTATTTTTTGTAAAATTTACTGTAGAAAAGGCAATCCCTGGCTCAATTAAAATTTGCGACAGTAAAAAATTAATTTTTGAAAAATTTACTATAGAAAAGGCAATCCCTGGCGTATTTAAAATTTGCGACAGTAAAAAATTATTTTTTGCTAAATTTACTATAGAAAAGGCAATCCCTGGCGCAGTTAAAAGTTGCGACAGTAAAAAATTATTTTTTGCAAAATTTACTATAGAAGAGGCAATCCCTAGCGTATTTAAAATTTGCGACAGTATAAAATTAATTTTTGTAAAATTTACTGTAGAAAAGGCAATCCCTGGCGCAATTAAAATTTGCGACAATAAAAAATTAATTTTTGAAAAATTTACTATAGAAAGGCAACCCTGGCGCAATTAAAATTTGCGACAGTAAAAAATTATTTTTTGCTAAATTTACTATAGAAAAGGCAATTCCTAGCGCAGTTAAAATTTGCGACAGTAAAAAATTATTTTTTGCAAAATTTACTATAGAAGAGGCAATCCCTGGCGTAATTAAAATTTGCGACAGTAGAAAATTATTTTTTGAAAAATTTACTATAGAAAAGCCATCCCTGGCGTAATTAAAATTTTCGACAGTAAAAAATTAATTTTTGAAAAATTTACTGTAGAAAAGGCAATCCCTGGCGTATTTAAAATTTGCGACAGTATAAAATTATTTTTTGAGTAATTAACTATAGAAAAGGCAATCACTGGCGCAATTAAAATTTGCGACAGTAAAAAATTATTTTTTGCAAAATTTACTATAGAAAAGGCAATCCCTGGCGTATTTAAAATTTGCGACAGTAAAAAATTAATTTGTGAAAAATTTACTATAGAAAAGGCAATCCCTGGCGTAATTAAAATTTGCGACAGAAAAAATTATTTTTTGAAAAATTTACTGTAGAAAAGGCAATCCCTGGCGTAATTAAAATTTGCGACAGTAAAAAATTAGTTTTTGAAAAATTTACTGTAGAAAAGGCAATCCCTGGGGCAATTAAAATTTGCAACAGTAGAAAATTATTTTTTGAAAAATTTGCTATAGAAAAGGCAATCCCTGGCGTAATTAAAATTTGCGACAGTAAAAAATTAATTTGTGAAAAATTTACTATAGAGAAGGCAATCCCTGGCGTAATTAAAATTTTCGACAGTAAAAAATTAATTTTTGAAAAATTTACTATAGAAAAGGTAATCCCTGGCGCAATTAAAACTTGCGACAGTAAAAAATTATTTTTTGTAAAATTTACTATAGAAAAGGTAATCCCTGGCGCAATTAAAATTTGCGACAGTAAAAATTAATTTGTGAAAAATTTACTATAGAAAAGGCAATCCCTGGCGTAATTAAAATTTGCGACATTAAAAAATTATTTTTTGAAAAATTTACTGTAGAAAAGGTAATCCCTGGCGCAATTAAAACTTCCGACAGTAAAAAATTATTTTTTGTAAAATTTACTATAGAAAAGGCAATCCACGGCGTAATTAAAATTTGCCACAGTAAAAAATTAATTTGTGAAAAATTTACTATAGAAAAGGCAATCCCTGGCGTAATTAAAATTTGCGACAGTAAAAAATTATTTTTTGAATAATTTACTATAGAAAAGGCAATCCCTGGCGGATTTGAAATTTGCGACAGTAAAAAAATTAATTTTTGAAAAATTTACTGTAGAAAAGGCAATCTCTGGCGTAATTAAAATTTGTGACAGTAAAAAATTATTTTTTGCAAAATTTACTATAGAAAAGGCAATCCCTGGCGCAATTAAGATTTGCGACAGTATAAAATTAATTTTTGAAAAATTTACTATAGAAAAGGCAATCCCCGGCGTAATTAAAATTTGCGACAGTAAAAAATTTACTATAGAAAAGGCAATCCCCGGCGTAATTAAAATTTGCGACAGTAAAAAATTATTTTTTGAAAAATTTACTGTAGAAAAGGCAATCGCTGGCGCAGTTAAAATATGCGACAGTAGAAAATTATTTTTTGAAAAATTTACTATAGAAAAGGCAATCCCTGGCGTAATTAAAATTTTCGACAGTAAAAAATTAATTTTTTGAAAAATTTGCTGTAGAAAAGGTAATCCCTGGCGCAATTAAAACTTGCGACAGTAAAAAATTATTTTTTGTAAAATTTACTGTAGAAAAGGCAATCCCTGGCGCAATTAAAATTTGCGACAGTAGAAAATTATTTTTTGTAAAATTTACTGTAGAAAAGGCAATCCCTGGCGCAATTAAAATTTGCGACAGTAAAAAATTATTTTTTGAAAAATTTACTGTAGAAAAGGTAATCCCTGGCGTAATTAAAACTTGCGACAGTAAAAAATTATTTTTTGTAAAATTTACTGCAGAAAAGGCAATCCCTGGCGCAATTAAAATTTGCGACAGTAGATAATTATTTTTTGTAAAATTTACTGTAGAAAAGGCAATCCCTGGCGCAGTTAAAATTTGCGACAGTAAAAAATTATTTTTTGAAAAATTTACTGTAGAAAAGGCAATTCCTGGCGCAATTAAAATTTGCGACAGTAAAAAATTATTTTTTGAATAATTTACTATAGAAAAGGCAATCCCTGGCGGATTTAAAATTTGCGACAGTAAAAAATTAATTTTTGAAAAATTTACTGTAGAAAAGGCAATTCCTGGCGTAATTAAAATTTGTGACAGTAAAAAATTATTTTTTGCAAAATTTACTATAGAAAAGGCAATCCCTGGCGCAATTAAAATTTGCGACAGTATAAAATTAATTTTTGAAAAATTTACTATAGAAAAGGCAATCCCCGGCGTAATTAAAATTTGCGACAGTAAAAAATTAATTTGTGAAAAATTTACTATAGAAAAGGTAATACCCGGCGTAATTAAAATTTGCGACAGTAAAAAATTATTTTTTGAAAAATTTACTGTAGAAAAGGCAATCGCTGGCGCAGTTATAATTTGCGACAATAGAAAATTATTTTTTGAAAAATTTACTATAGAAAAGGCAATCCCTGGCGTAATTAAAATTATCGACAGTAAAAAATTAATTTTTGAAAAATTTAATGTAGAAAAGGTAATCCCTGGCGCAATTAAAACTTGCGACAGTAAAAAATTATTTTTTGTAAAATTTACTATAGAAAAGGCAATCCCTGGCGTAATTAAAATTTTCGACAGTAAAAAATTAAATTTTGAAAAATTTACTATAGAAAGGGTAATCCCTGGCGAAATTAAAACTTGCGACAGTAAAAAATTATTTTTTGTAAAATTTACTGTAGAAAAGGCAATCCCTGGCTCAATTAAAATTTGCGACAGTAAAAAATTAATTTTTGAAAAATTTACTATAGAAAAGGCAATCCCTGGCGCAATTAAAATTTGCGACAGTAAAAAATTTTTATCTGCAAAATTTACTATAGAAAAGGCAATCCCTGGCGTAATTAAAATTTTCGACAGTAAAAAATTAATTTTTGAAAAATTTACTATAGAAAAGGTAATCCCTGGCGCAATTAAAACTTGCGACAGTAAAAAATTATTTTTTGTAAAATTTACTATAGAAAAGGTAATCCCTGGCGCAATTAAAATTTGCGACAGTAAAAATTAATTTGTGAAAAATTTACTATAGAAAAGGCAATCCCTGGCGTAATTAAAATTTGCGACATTAAAAAATTATTTTTTGAAAAATTTACTGTAGAAAAGGTAATCCCTGGCGCAATTAAAACTTGCGACAGTAAAAAATTATTTTTTGTAAAATTTACTATAGAAAAGGCAATCCCTGGCGTAATTAAAATTTTCGACAGTAAAAAAATAAATTTTGAAAATTTTACTATAGAAAAGGTAATCCCTGGCGCAATTAAAACTTGCGACAGTAAAAAATTATTTTTTGTAAAATTTACTGTAGAAAAGGCAATCCCTGGCGCAATTAAAACTTGCGAAAGTAAAAAACTATTTCTTGTAAAATTTACTGTAGAAAAGGCAATCCCTGGCGCATTTAAAATTTGCGACAGTAAAAAATTAATTTTGAAAAATTTACTATAGAAAAGGCAATCCCTGGCGCAGTTAAAATTTGCGACAGTAAAAAATTATTTTTTGCAAAATTTACTATAGAAAAGGCAATCCCTGGCGTATTTAAAATTTGCGACAGTAAAAAATTATTTTTTGCTAAATTTACTATAGAAAAGGCAATCCCTGGCGCAGTTAAAAGTTGCGACAGTAAAAAATTATTTTTTGCAAAATTTACTATAGAAGAGGCAATCCCTGGCGTATTTAAAATTTGCGACAGTATAAAATTAATTTTTGTAAAATTTACTGTAGAAAAGGCAATCCCTGGCGCAATTAAATTTGCGACAATAAAAAATTAATTTTTGAAAAATTTACTATAGAAAGGCAACCCTGGCGCAATTAAAATTTGCGACAGTAAAAAATTATTTTTTGCTAAATTTACTATAGAAAAGGCAATCCCTAGCGCAGTTAAAATTTGCGACAGTAAAAAATTATTTTTTGCAAAATTTACTATAGAAGAGGCAATCCCTGGCGTAATTAAATTTGCGACAGTAGAAAATTATTTTTTGAAAAATTTACTATAGAAAAGCCATCCCTGGCGTAATTAAAATTTTCGACAGTAAAAAATTAATTTTTGAAAAAATTTACTGTAGAAAAGGCAATCCCTGGCGTATTTAAAATTTGCGACAGTATAAAATTATTTTTTGAGTAATTTACTATAGAAAAGGCAATCACTGGCGCAATTAAAATTTGCGACAGTAAAAAATTATTTTTTGCAAAATTTACTATAGAAAAGGCAATCCCTGGCGTATTTAAAATTTGCGACAGTAAAAAATTAATTTGTGAAAAATTTACTATAGAAAAGGCAATCCCTGGCGTAATTAAAATTTGCGACAGAAATAATTATTTTTTGAAAAATTTACTGTAGAAAAGGCAATCCCTGGCGTAATTAAAATTTGCGACAGTAAAAAATTAGTTTTTGAAAAATTTACTGTAGAAAAGGCAATCCCTGGGGCAATTAAAATTTGCAACAGTAGAAAATTATTTTTTGAAAAATTTACTATAGAAAAGGCAATCCCTGGCGTAATTAAAATTTGCGACAGTAAAAAATTATTTTTTGTAAAATTTACTATAGAAAAGGCAATCCCTGGCGTAATTAAAATTTTCGACAGTAAAAAATTAAATTTTGAAAAATTTACTATAGAAAAGGTAATCCCTGGCGCAATTAAAACTTGCGACAGTAAAAAAATTATTTTTTGTAAAATTTACTGTAGAAAAGGCAATCCCTGGCTCAATTAAAATTTGCGACAGTAAAAAATTAATTTTGAAAAATTTACTATAGAAAAGGCAATCCCTGGCGCAATTAAAATTTGCGTCAGTAAAAAATTTTTATCTGCAAAATTTACTATAGAGAAGGCAATCCCTGGCGTAATTAAAATTTTCGACAGTAAAAAATTAATTTTTGAAAAATTTACTATAGAAAAGGTAATCCCTGGCGCAATTAAAACTTGCGACAGTAAAAAATTATTTTTTGTAAAATTTACTATAGAAAAGGTAATCCCTGGCGCAATTAAAATTTGCGACAGTAAAAATTAATTTGTGAAAAATTTACTATATAAAAGGCAATCCCTGGCGTAATTAAAATTTGCGACAGTAAAAAATTATTTTTTGAAAAATTTACTGTAGAAAAGGCAATCCCTGGCGTAATTAAAATTTGCGACAGTAAAAAATTAGTTTTTGAAAAATTTACTGTAGAAAAGGCAATCCCTGGGGCAATTAAAATTTGCAACAGTAGAAAATTATTTTTTGAAAAATTTGCTATAGAAAAGGCAATCCCTGGCGTAATTAAAATTTGCGACAGTAAAAAATTAATTTGTGAAAAATTTACTATAGAAAAGGCAATCCCTGGCGTAATTAATATTTGCGACAGTAAAAAATTATTTTTTGAAAAATTTACTGTAGAAAAGGCAATCCCTGGCGTTATTAAAATTTGCGACAGTAAAAAATTAGTTTTTGAAAAATTTACTGTAGAAACGGCAATCCCTGGCGCAGTTAAAATTTGCGACAGTAAAAAATTATTTTTTGCAAAATTTACTATAGAAGAGGAAATCCCTGGCGTAATTAAAATTTGCGACAGCAAAAAATTAATTTGTGAAAAATTTACTATAAAAAGGCAATCCCTGGCGTAATTAAAATTTGCGACAGTAAAAAATTATTTTTTGAAAAATTTACTGCAGAAAAGGCAATCCCTGGCGTAATTAAAATTTGCGACAGTAAAAAATTAGTTTTTGAAAAATTTACTGTAGAAAAGGCAATCCCTGGGGCAATTAAAATTTGCAACAATAGAAAATTATTTTTTGAAAAATTTACTATAGAAAAGGCAATCCCTGGCGTAATTAAAATTTGCGACAGTAAAAAATTATTTTTTGAAAAATTTACTATAGAAAAGGCAATCCCTGGCGTATTTAAAATTTGCGACAGTATAAAATTATTTTTTGAATAATTTACTATAGAAAAGGCAATCCCTGGCGCAATTGAAATTTGCGACAGGAAAAAATTATTTTTTGAATAATTTACTATACAAAAGGCAATCCCTGGCCCAGTTAAAATTTGCGACAGTAAAAAATTATTTTTTGCAAAATTTACTATAGAAGAGGCAATCCCTGGCGTATTTAAAATTTGCGACAGTATAAAATTAATTTGTGAAAAATTTACTATAGAAAAGGCAATCCCTCGCGTATTTAAAATTTGCGACAGTAAAAAATTATTTTTTGATTAATATACTGCAGAAACGGCAATCCCTGGCGCAATTAAAATTTGCGACAGTAGAAAATTATTTTTTGAAAAATGTACTGTAGAAAAGGCAATCCCTGGCGCAATTAAAATTTGCGACAGTAGAAAATTATTTTTTGAAAAATTTACTATAGAAAAGGCAATCCCTGGCGCAGTTAAAATTTCCGACAGTAAAAAATTATTTTTTGCAAAATTTACTGTACAAAGGGCAATCCCTGGAGCAATTAAAATTTGCGACAGTAAAAAATTATTTTTTGAAAAATTTACTATAGAAAAAGCAAACCCTGGCGCAATTAAAATTTGCGACAGTAAACAATTATTTTTTGAATAATTTGCTATAGAAAAGACAATCCCTGGCGCAATTAAAATTTGCGACAGTAAAAAATTATTTTTTGCAAAATTTACTGTAGAAAAGGCAATCCCTGGCGCAATTAAAATTTGCGACAGTAAAAAATTATTTTTTGAAAAATTTACTATAGAAAAGGCAATCCCTGGCGGATTTAAAATTTGCGACAGTAAAAAATTAATTATTGAAAAATTTACTATAGAAAAGACAATCCCTGGCGCAATTAAAATTGGCGACAGTAAAAAATTATTTTTTGAATAATTTACTATAGAAAAGGCAATACCTGGCGTAATTAAAATTTGCGACAGTAAAAAATTATTTTTTGAATAATTTACTATATAAAAGGCAATGCCTGGCGGATTTAAAATTTGCGACCGTAAAAAATTAATTTTTGAAAAATTTACTATAGAAAAGGCAATCCCTGGCGTAATTAAAATTTGCGACAGTAAAAAATTAATTTTTGAAAAATTTACTATAGAAAAAGCAAACCCTGGCGCAATTAAAATTTGCGACAGTAAAAAATTATTTTTTGAATAATTTACTATATAAAAGGCAATGCCTGGCGGATTTAAAATTTGCGACCGTAAAAAATTAATTTTTGAAAAATTTACTATAGAAAAGGCAATCCCTGGCGCATTTAAAATTTGCGACAATAAAAAATTAATTTTTGAAAAATTTACTATAGAAAAGGCAATCCCTGGCGCAATTAAAATTTGCGACAGTAAAAAATTATTTTTTGCAAAATTTACTATAGAAAAGGCAATCCCTGGCGTATTTAAAATTTGCGACAGTAAAAAATTATTTTTTGCTAAATTTACTATAGAAAAGGCAATCCCTGGCGCAGTTAAAAGTTGCGACAGTAAAAAATTATTTTTTGCAAAATTTACTATAGAAGAGGCAATCCCTGGCGTATTTAAAATTTGCGACAGTATAAAATTAATTTTTGTAAAATTTACTGTAGAAAAGGCAATCCCTGGCGCAATTAAAATTTGCGACAATAAAAAATTAATTTTTGAAAAATTTACTATAGAAAGGCAACCCTGGCGCAATTAAAATTTGCGACAGTAAAAAATTATTTTTTGCTAAATTTACTATAGAAAAGGCAATCCCTCGCGTATTTAAAATTTGCGACAGTAAAAAATTATTTTTTGATTAATATACTGCAGAAACGGCAATCCCTGGCGCAATTAAAATTTGCGACAGTAGAAAATTATTTTTTGAAAAATGTACTGTAGAAAAGGCAATCCCTGGCGCAATTAAAATTTGCGACAGTAGAAAATTATTTTTTGAAAAATTTACTATAGAAAAGGCAATCCCTGGCGCAGTTAAAATTTGCGACAGTAAAAAATTATTTTTTGCAAAATTTACTGTACAAAGGGCAATCCCTGGAGCAATTAAAATTTGCGACAGTAAAAAATTATTTTTTGAAAAATTTACTATAGAAAAAGCAAACCCTGGCGCAATTAAAATTTGCGACAGTAAACAATTATTTTTTGAATAATTTGCTATAGAAAAGACAATCCCTGGCGCAATTAAAATTTGCGACAGTAAAAAATTATTTTTTGCAAAATTTACTGTAGAAAAGGCAATCCCTGGCGCAATTAAAATTTGCGACAGTAAAAAATTATTTTTTGAAAAATTTACTATAGAAAAGGCAATCCCTGGCGGATTTAAAATTTGCGACAGTAAAAAATTAATTATTGAAAAATTTACTATAGAAAAGACAATCCCTGGCGCAATTAAAATTGGCGACAGTAAAAAATTATTTTTTGAATAATTTACTATAGAAAAGGCAATACCTGGCGTAATTAAAATTTGCGACAGTAAAAAATTATTTTTTGAATAATTTACTATATAAAAGGCAATGCCTGGCGGATTTAAAATTTGCGACCGTAAAAAATTAATTTTTGAAAAATTTACTATAGAAAAGGCAATCCCTGGCGTAATTAAAATTTGCGACAGTAAAAAATTAATTTTTGAAAAATTTACTATAGAAAAAGCAAACCCTGGCGCAATTAAAATTTGCGACAGTAAAAAATTATTTTTTGAATAATTTACTATATAAAAGGCAATGCCTGGCGGATTTAAAATTTGCGACCGTAAAAAATTAATTTTTGAAAAATTTACTATAGAAAAGGCAATCCCTGGCGCATTTAAAATTTGCGACAATAAAAAATTAATTTTTGAAAAATTTACTATAGAAAAGGCAATCCCTGGCGCAATTAAAATTTGCGACAGTAAAAAATTATTTTTTGCAAAATTTACTATAGAAAAGGCAATCCCTGGCGTATTTAAAATTTGCGACAGTAAAAAATTATTTTTTGCTAAATTTACTATAGAAAAGGCAATCCCTGGCGCAGTTAAAAGTTGCGACAGTAAAAAATTATTTTTTGCAAAATTTACTATAGAAGAGGCAATCCCTGGCGTATTTAAAATTTGCGACAGTATAAAATTAATTTTTGTAAAATTTACTGTAGAAAAGGCAATCCCTGGCGCAATTAAAATTTGCGACAATAAAAAATTAATTTTTGAAAAATTTACTATAGAAAGGCAACCCTGGCGCAATTAAAATTTGCGACAGTAAAAAATTATTTTTTGCTAAATTTACTATAGAAAAGGCAATCCCTAGCGCAGTTAAAATTTGCGACAGTAAAAAATTATTTTTTGCAAAATTTACTATAGAAGAGGCAATCCCTGGCGTAATTAAAATTTGCGACAGTAGAAAATTATTTTTTGAAAAATTTACTATAGAAAGCCATCCCTGGCGTAATTAAAATTTTCGACAGTAAAAAATTAATTTTTGAAAAATTTACTGTAGAAAAGGCAATCCCTGGCGTATTTAAAATTTGCGACAGTATAAAATTATTTTTTGAGTAATTTACTATAGAAAAGGCAATCCCTGGCCCAATTAAAATTTGCGACAGTAAAAAATTATTTTTTGCAAAATTTACTATAGAAAAGGCAATCCCTGGCGTATTTAAAATTTGCGACAGTAAAAAATTAATTTGTGAAAAATTTACTATAGAAAAGGCAATCCCTGGCGTAATTAAAATTTGCGACAGTAAAAAATTATTTTTTGAAAAATTTACTGTAGAAAAGGCAATCCCTGGCGTAATTAAAATTTGCGACAGTAAAAAATTAGTTTTTGAAAAATTTACTGTAGAAAAGGCAATCCCTGGGGCAATTAAAATTTGCAACAGTAGAAAATTATTTTTTGAAAAATTTGCTATAGAAAAGGCAATCCCTGGCGTAATTAAAATTTGCGACAGTAAAAAATTTATTTGTGAAAAATTTACTATAGAAAAGGCAATCCCTGGCGTAATTAAAATTTGCGACAGTAAAAAATTATTTTTTGAAAAATTTACTGTAGAAAAGGCAATCCCTGGCGTAATTAAAATTTGCGACAGTAAAAAATTAGTTTTTGAAAAATTTACTGTAGAAACGGCAATCCCTGGCGCAGTTAAAATTTACGACAGTAAAAAATTATTTTTTGCAAAATTTACTATAGAAGAGGAAATCCCTGGCGTAATTAAAATTTGCGACAGTAAAAAATTAATTTGTGAAAAATTTACTATAGAAAAGGCAATCCCTGGCGTAATTAAAATTTGCGACAGTAAAAAATTATTTTTTGAAAAATTTACTGTAGAAAAGGCAATCCCTGGCGTAATTAAAATTTGCAACAGTAAAAAATTAGTTTTTGAAAAATTTACTGTAGAAAAGGCAATCCCTGGGGCAATTAAAATTTGCAACAATAGAAAATTATTTTTTGAAAAATTTACTATAGAAAAGGCAATCCCTGGCGTAATTAAAATTTGCGACAGTAAAAAATCATTTTTTGAAAAATTTACTATAGAAAAGGCAATCCCTGGTGTATTTAAAATTTGCGACAGTATAAAATTATTTTTTGAATAATTTACTATAGAAAAGGCAATCCCTGGCGCAATTGAAATTTGCGACAGGAAAAAATTATTTTTTGAATAATTTACTATACAAAAGGCAATCCCTGGCCCAGTTAAAATTTGCGACAGTAAAAAATTATTTTTTGCAAAATTTACTATAGAAGAGGCAATCCCTGGCGTATTTAAAATTTGCGACAGTATAAAATTAATTTGTGAAAAATTTACTATAGAAAAGGCAATCCCTCGCGTATTTAAAATTTGTGACAGTAAAAAATTATTTTTTGATTAATATACTGCAGAAACGGCAATCCCTGGCGCAATTAAAATTTGCGACAGTAGAAAATTATTTTTTGAAAAATGTACTGTAGAAAAGGCAATCCCTGGCGCAATTAAAATTTGCGACAGTAGAAAATTATTTTTTGAAAAATTTACTATAGAAAAGGCAATCCCTGGCGCAGTTAAAATTTGCGACAGTAAAAAATTATTTTTTGCAAAATTTACTGTATAAAAGGCAATCCCTGGCGCAATTAAAATTTGCGACAGTAAAAAATTATTTTTAGAAAAATTTACTATAGAAAAAGCAAACCCTGGCGCAATTAAAATTTGCGACAGTAAAAAATTATTTTTTGAATAATTTGCTATAGAAAAGACAATCCCTGGCACAATTAAAATTTGCGACAGTAAAAAATTATTTTTTGCAAAATTTACTGTAGAAAAGGCAATCCCTGGCGCAATTAAAATTTGCGACAGTAAAAAATTATTTTTTGAAAAATTTACTATAGAAAAGGCAATCCCTGGCGGATTTAAAATTTGCGACAGTAAAAAATTAATTATTGAAAAATTTACTATAGAAAAGACAATCCCTGGCGCAATTAAAATTGGCGACAGTAAAAAATTATTTTTTGAATAATTTACTATAGAAAAGGCAATCCCTGGCGTAATTAAAATTTGCGACAGTAAAAAATTATTTTTTGAATAATTTACTATATAAAAGGCAATGCCTGGCGGATTTAAAATTTGCGACCGTAAAAAATTAATTTTTGAAAAATTTACTATAGAAAAGGCAATCCCTGGCGTAATTAAAATTTGCGACAGTAAAAAATTAATTTTTGAAAAATTTACTATAGAAAATGCAATCCCTGGCGCAATTAAAATTTGCGACAGTGAAAAACTATTTTTTGAATAAATTACCGATACAAAAAGGCAATTCCTGGCGCAATTAAAATTTGCGACAGTAGAAAATAATTTTTTGAAAAATTTACTATAGAAAAGGTAATCCCTGGCGTAATTAAAACTTGCGACAGTAAAAAATTATTTTTTGTAAAATTTACTGTAGAAAAGGCAATCCCTGGCGCAATTAAAATTTGCGACAGTAGAAAATTATTTTTTGTAAAATTTACTGTAGAAAAGGCAATCCCTGGCGTAATTAAAATTTGCGACAGTAAAAAATTAATTTTTGAAAAATTTACTATAGAAAATGCAATCCCTGGCGCAATTAAAATTTGCGACAGTATAAAATTAATTTTTGAAAAATTTACTATAGAAAAGGCAATCCCCGGCGTTATTAAAATTTGCGACAGTAAAAAATTAATTTGTGAAAAATTTACTATAGAAAAGGCAATCCCTGGCGTAATTAAAATTTGCGACAGTAAAAAATTATTTTTTGAATAATTTACTATAGAAAAGGCAATCGCTGGCGGATTTAAAATTTGCGACAGTAAAAAATTAATTTTTGAAAAATTTACTACAGAAAAGGCAATCCCTGGCGTAATTAAAATTTGCGACAGTAAAAAATTAATTTTTGAAAAATTTACTATAGAAAATGCAATCCCTGGCGCAATTAAAATTTGCGACAGTAAAAAATTATTTTTTGAATAATTTACTATAGAAAAGGCAATCCCTGGCGCAGTTAAAATTTGCGACAGTAGAAAATAATTTTTTGAAAAATTTACTATAGAAAAGGCAATCCCTCGCGTATTTAAAATTTGCAACAGTAAAAAATTATTTTTTGATTAATATACTGCAGAAACGGCAATCCCTGGCGCAATTAAAATTTGCGACAGTAGAAAATTATTTTTTGAAAAATGTACTGTAGAAAAGGCAATCCCTGGCGCAATTAAAATTTGCGACAGTAGAAAATTATTTTTTGAAAAATTTACTATAGAAAAGGCAATCCCTGGCGCAGTTAAAATTTGCGACAGTAAAAAATTATTTTTTGCAAAATTTACTGTACAAAGGGCAATCCCTGGAGCAATTAAAATTTGCGACAGTAAAAAATTATTTTTTGAAAAATTTACTATAGAAAAATCAAACCCTGGCGCAATTAAAATTTGCGACAGTAAAAAATTATTTTTTGAATAATTTGCTATAGAAAAGACAATCCCTGGCGCAATTAAAATTTGCGACAGTAAAAAATTTATTTGTGAAAAATTTACTATAGAAAAGGCAATCCCTGGCGTAATTAAAATTTGCGATAGTAAAAAATTATTTTTTGAAAAATTTACTGTAGAAAAGGCAATCCCTGGCGTAATTAAAATTTGCGACAGTAAAAAATTAGTTTTTGAAAAATTTACTGTAGAAACGGCAATCCCTGGCGCAGTTAAAATTTGCGACAGTAAAAAATTATTTTTTGCAAAATTTACTATAGAAGAGGAAATCCCTGGCGTAATTAAAATTTGCGACAGTAAAAAATTAATTTGTGAAAAATTTACTATAGAAAAGGCAATCCCTGGCGTAATTAAAATTTGCGACAGTAAAAAATTATTTTTTGAAAAATTTACTGTAGAAAAGGCAATCCCTGGCGTAATTAAAATTTGCGACAGTAAAAAATTAGTTTTTGAAAAATTTACTGTAGAAAAGGCAATCCGTGGTGCAATTAAAATTTGCAACAATAGAAAATTATTTTTTGAAAAATTTACTATAGAAAAGGCAATCCCTGGCGTAATTAAAATTTGCGACAGTAAAAAATTATTTTTTGAAAAATTTACTATAGAAAAGGCAATCCCTGGCGTATTTAAAATTTGCGACAGTATAAAATTATTTTTTGAATAATTTACTATAGAAAAGGCAATCCTTGGCGCAATTGAAATTTGCGACAGGAAAAAATTATTTTTTGAATAATTTACTATACAAAAGGCAATCCCTGGCCCAGTTAAAATTTGCGACAGTAAAAAATTATTTTTTGCAAAATTTACTATAGAAGAGGCAATCCCTGGCGTATTTAAAATTTGCGACAGTATAAAATTAATTTGTGAAAAATTTACTATAGAAAAGGCAATCCCTGGCGGATTTAAAATTTGCGACAGTAAAAAATTAATTATTGAAAAATTTACTATAGAAAAGACAATCCCTGGCGCAATTAAAATTGGCGACAGTAAAAAATTATTTTTTGAATAATTTACTATAGAAAAGGCAATCCCTGGCGTAATTAAAATTTGCGACAGTAAAAAATTATTTTTTGAATAATTTACTATATAAAAGGCAATGCCTGGCGGATTTAAATTTTGCGACCGTAAAAAATTAATTTTTGAAAAATTTACTATAGAAAAGGCAATCCCTGGCGTAATTAAAATTTGCGACAGTAAAAAATTAATTTTTGAAAAATTTACTATAGAAAATGCAATCCCTGGCGCAATTAAAATTTGCGACAGTGAAAAATTATTTTTTGAATAAATTACCGATACAAAAAGGCAATTCCTGGCGCAATTAAAATTTGCGACAGTAGAAAATAATTTTTTGAAAAATTTACTATAGAAAAGGTAATCCCTGGCGTAATTAAAACTTGCTACAGTAAAAAATTATTTTTTGTAAAATTTACTGTAGAAAAGGCAATCCCTGGCGCAATTAAAATTTGCGACAGTAGAAAATTATTTTTTGTAAAATTTACTGTAGAAAAGGCAATCCCTGGCGCAATTAAAATTTGCGACAGTAAAAAATTATTTTTTGAAAAATTTACTGTAGAAAAGGCAATCCCTGGCGCAATTAAAAATTGCGACAGTAAAAAATTATTTTTTGAATAATTTACTATAGAAAAGGTAATCCCTGGCGGATTTAAAATTTGCGACAGTAAAAAATTAATTTTTGAAAAATTTACTGTAGAAAAGGCAATCCCTGGCGTAATTAAAATTTGCGACAGTAAAAAATTATTTTTTGCAAAATTTACTATAGAAAAGGCAATCCCTGGCGCAATTAAAATTTGCGACAGTATAAAATTAATTTTTGAAAAATTTACTATAGAAAAGGCAATCCCCGGCGTTATTAAAATTTGCGACAGTAAAAAATTAATTTGTGAAAAATTTACTATAGAAAAGGCAATCCCTGGCGTAATTAAAATTTGCGACAGTAAAAAATTATTTTTTGAATAATTTACTATAGAAAAGGCAATCCCTGGCGGATTTAAAATTTGCGACAGTAAAAAATTAATTTTTGAAAAATTTACTATAGAAAAGGCAATCCCTGGCGTAATTAAAATTTGCGACAGTAAAAAATTAATTTTTGAAAAATTTACTATAGAAAATGCAATCCCTGGCGCAATTAAAATTTGCGACAGTAAAAAATTATTTTTTGAATAATTTACTATAGAAAAGGCAATCCCTGGCGCAGTTAAAATTTGCGACAGTAGAAAATAATTTTTTGAAAAATTTACTATAGAAAAGGCAATCCCTCGCGTATTTAAAATTTGCGACAGTAAAAAATTATTTTTTGATTAATATACTGCAGAAACGGCAATCCCTGGCGCAATTAAAATTTGCGACAGTAGAAAATTATTTTTTGAAAAATGTACTGTAGAAAAGGCAATCCCTGGCGCAATTAAAATTTGCGACAGTAGAAAATTATTTTTTGAAAAATTTACTATAGAAAAGGCAATCCCTGGCGCAGTTAAAATTTGCGACAGTAAAAAATTATTTTTTGCAAAATTTACTGTACAAAGGGCAATCCCTGGAGCAATTAAAAATTTGCGACAGTAAAAAATTATTTTTTGAAAAATTTACTATAGAAAAAGCAAACCCTGGCGCAATTAAAATTTGCGACAGTAAAAAATTATTTTTTGAATAATTTGCTATAGAAAAGACAATCCCTGGCGCAATTAAAATTTGCGACAGTAAAAAATTATTTTTTGCAAAATTTACTGTAGAAAAGGCAATCCCTGGCGCAATTAAAATTTGCGACAGTAAAAAATTATTTTTTGAAAAATTTACTATAGAAAAGGCAATCCCTGGCGGATTTAAAATTTGCGACAGTAAAAAATTAATTATTGAAAAAGTTACTATAGAAAAGACAATCCCTGGCGCAATTAAAATTGGCGACAGTAAAAAATTATTTTTTGAATAATTTACTATAGAAAAGGCAATACCTGGCGTAATTAAAATTTGCGACAGTAAAAAATTATTTTTTGAATAATTTACTATATAAAAGGCAATGCCTGGCGGATTTAAAATTTGCGACCGTAAAAAATTAATTTTTGAAAAATTTACTATAGAAAAGGCAATCCCTGGCGTAATTAAAATTTGCGACAGTAAAAAATTAATTTTTGAAAAATTTACTATAGAAAAAGCAAACCCTGGCGCAATTAAAATTTGCGACAGTAAAAAATTATTTTTTGAATAATTTACTATATAAAAGGCAATGCCTGGCGGATTTAAAATTTGCGACCGTAAAAAATTAATTTTTGAAAAATTTACTATAGAAAAGGCAATCCCTGGCGCATTTAAAATTTGCGACAATAAAAAATTAATTTTTGAAAAATTTACTATAGAAAAGGCAATCCCTGGCGCAATTAAAATTTGCGACAGTAAAAAATTATTTTTTGCAAAATTTACTATAGAAAAGGCAATCCCTGGCGTATTTAAAATTTGCGACAGTAAAAAATTATTTTTTGCTAAATTTACTATAGAAAAGGCAATCCCTGGCGCAGTTAAAAGTTGCGACAGTAAAAAATTATTTTTTGCAAAATTTACTATAGAAGAGGCAATCCCTGGCGTATTTAAAATTTGCGACAGTATAAAATTAATTTTTGTAAAATTTACTGTAGAAAAGGCAATCCCTGGCGCAATTAAAATTTGCGACAATAAAAAATTAATTTTTGAAAAATTTACTATAGAAAGGCAACCCTGGCGCAATTAAAATTTGCGACAGTAAAAAATTATTTTTTGCTAAATTTACTATAGAAAAGGCAATCCCTAGCGCAGTTAAAATTTGCGACAGTAAAAAATTATTTTTTGCAAAATTTACTATAGAAGAGGCAATCCCTGGCGTAATTAAAATTTGCGACAGTAAAAAATTATTTTTTGAAAAATTTACTATAGAAAAGGCAATCCCTGGCGTATTTAAAATTTGCGACAGTAAAAAATTTGTTTTTGAAAAATTTACTGTAGAAAAGGCAATCCCTGGGGCAATTAAAATTTGCAACAATAGAAAATTATTTTTGAAAAATTTACTATAGAAAAGGCAATCCCTGGCGTAATTAAAATTTGCGACAGTAAAAAATTATTTTTTGAAAAATTTACTATAGAAAAGGCAATCCCTGGCGTATTTAAAATTTGCGACAGTATAAAATTATTTTTTGAATAATTTACTATAGAAAAGGCAATCCCTGGCGCAATTGAAATTTGCGATAGGAAAAAATTATTTTTTGAATAATTTACTATACAAAAGGCAATCCCTGGCCCAGTTAAAATTTGCGACAGTAAAAAATTATTTTTTGCAAAATTTACTATAGAAGAGGCAATCCCTGGCGTATTTAAAATTTGCGACAGTATAAAATTAATTTGTGAAAAATTTACTATAGAAAAGGCAATCCCTCGCGTATTTAAAATTTGCGACAGTAAAAAATTATTTTTTGATTAATATACTGCAGAAACGGCAATCCCTGGCGCAATTAAAATTTGCGACAGTAGAAAATTATTTTTTGAAAAATGTACTGTAGAAAAGGCAATCCCTGGCGCAATTAAAATTTGCGACAGTAGAAAATTATTTTTTGAAAAATTTACTATAGAAAAGGCAATCCCTGGCGCAGTTAAAATTTGCGACAGTAAAAAATTATTTTTTGCAAAATTTACTGTATAAAAGGCAATCCCTGGCGCAATTAAAATTTGCGACAGTAAAAAATTATTTTTTGAAAAATTTACTATAGAAAAAGCAAACCCTGGCGCAATTAAAATTTGCGACAGTAAAAAATTATTTTTTGAATAATTTGCTATAGAAAAGGCAATCCCTGGCGTAATTAAAATTTGCAACAGTAAAAAATTATTTTTTGCAAAATTTACTATAGAAAAGGCAATCCCTGGCGTAATTAAAATTTGCGACAGTAAACAATTATTTTTTGAATAATTTACTATAGAAAAGGCAATGCCTGGCGTAATTAAAATTTGAGACAGTAAAAAATGATTTTTTGAATAATTTACTATAGAAAAGGCAATCCCTGGCGTAATTAAAATTTGCGACAGTAAAAAATTATTTTTTGAATAATTTACTATATAAAAGGCAATGCCTGGCGGATTTAAAATTTGCGACCGTAAAAAATTAATTTTTGAAAAATTTACTATAGAAAAGGCAATCCCTGGCGTAATTAAAATTTGCGACAGTAAAAAATTAATTTTTGAAAAATTTACTATAGAAAATGCAATCCCTGGCGCAATTAAAATTTGCGACAGTGAAAAATTATTTTTTGAATAAATTACCGATACAAAAAGGCAATTCCTGGCGCAATTAAAATTTGCGACAGTAGAAAATAATTTTTTGAAAAATTTACTATAGAAAAGGTAATCCCTGGCGTAATTAAAACATGCGACAGTAAAAAATTATTTTTTGTAAAATTTACTGTAGAAAAGGCAATCCCTGGCGCAATTAAAATTTGCGACAGTAGAAAATTATTTTTTGTAAAATTTACTGTAGAAAAGGCAATCCCTGGCGCAATTAAAATTTGCGACAGTAAAAAATTATTTTTTGAAAAATTTACTGTAGAAAAGGCAATCCTTGGCGCAATTAAAAATTGCGACAGTAAAAAATTATTTTTTGAATAATTTACTATAGAAAAGGTAATCCCTGGCGGATTTAAAATTTGCGACAGTAAAAAATTAATTTTTGAAAAATTTACTGTAGAAAAGGCAATCCCTGGCGTAATTAAAATTTGCGACAGTAAAAAATTATTTTTTGCAAAATTTACTATAGAAAAGGCAATCCCTGGCGCAATTAAAATTTGCGACAGTATAAAATTAATTTTTGAAAAATTTACTATAGAAAAGGCAATCCCCGGCGTTATTAAAATTTGCGACAGTAAAAAATTATTTTTTGAATAATTTACTATAGAAAAGGCAATCCCTGGCGGATTTAAAATTTGCGACAGTAAAAAATTAATTTTTGAAAAATTTACTATAGAAAAGGCAATCCCTGGCGTAATTAAAATTTGCGACAGTAAAAAATTAATTTTTGAAAAATTTACTATAGAAAATGCAATCCCTGGCGCAATTAAAATTTGCGACAGTAAAAAATTATTTTTTGAATAATTTACTATAGAAAAGGCAATCCCTGGCGCAGTTAAAATTTGCGACAGTAGAAAATAATTTTTTGAAAAATTTGCTATAGAAAAGGCAATCCCTGGCGCAATTAAAATTTGCGACAGTAAAAAATTATTTTTTGAAAAATTTACTATAGAAAAGGCAATCCCTGGCGGATTTAAAATTTGCGACAGTAAAAAATTAATTATTGAAAAATTTACTATAGAAAATACAATCCCTGGCGCAATTAAAATTGGCGACAGTAAAAAATTATTTTTTGAATAATTTACTATAGAAAAGGCAATACCTGGCGTAATTAAAATTTGCGACAGTAAAAAATTATTTTTTGAATAATTTACTATATAAAATCCAATGCCTGGCGGATTTAAAATTTGCGACCGTAAAAAATTAATTTTTGAAAAATTTACTATAGAAAAGGCAATCCCTGGCGTAATTAAAATTTGCGACAGTAAAAAATTAATTTTTGAAAAATTTACTATAGAAAAAGCAAACCCTGGCGCAATTAAAATTTGCGACAGTAAAAAATTATTTTTTGAATAATTTACTATATAAAAGGCAATGCCTGGCGGATTTAAAATTTGCGACCGTAAAAAATTAATTTTTGAAAAATTTACTATAGAAAAGGCAATCCCTGGCGCATTTAAAATTTGCGACAATAAAAAATTAACTTTTGAAAAATTTACTATAGAAAAGGCAATCCCTGGCGCAATTAAAATTTGCGACAGTAAAAAATTATTTTTTGCAAAATTTACTATAGAAAAGGCAATCCCTGGCGTATTTAAAATTTGCGACAGTAAAAAATTATTTTTTGCTAAATTTACTATAGAAAAGGCAATCCCTGGCGCAGTTAAAAGTTGCGACAGTAAAAAATTATTTTTTGCAAAATTTACTATAGAAGAGGCAATCCCTGGCGTATTTAAAATTTGCGACAGTATAAAATTAATTTTTGTAAAATTTACTGTAGAAAAGACAATCCCTGGCGCAATTAAAATTTGCGACAATAAAAAATTAATTTTTGAAAAATTTACTATAGAAAGGCAACCCTGGCGCAATTAAAATTTGCGACAGTAAAAAATTATTTTTTGCTAAATTTACTATAGAAAAGGCAATCCCTAGCGCAGTTAAAATTTGCGACAGTAAAAAATTATTTTTTGCAAAATTTACTATAGAAGAGGCAATCCCTGGCGTAATTAAAATTTGCGACAGTAGAAAATTATTTTTTGAAAAATTTACTATAGAAAAGCCATCCCTGGCGTAATTAAAATTTTCGACAGTAAAAAATTAATTTTTGAAAAATTTACTGTAGAAAAGGCAATCCCTGGCGTATTTAAAATTTGCGACAGTATAAAATTATTTTTTGAGTAATTTACTATAGAAAAGGCAATCCCTGGCGCAATTAAAATTTGCGACAGTAAAAAATTATTTTTTGCAAAATTTACTATAGAAAAGGCAATCCCTGGCGTATTTAAAATTTGCGACAGTAAAAAATTAATTTGTGAAAAATTTACTATAGAAAAGGCAATCCCTGGCGTAATTAAAATAAATTTGCGACAGTAAAAAATTATTTTTTGAAAAATTTACTGTAGAAAAGGCAATCCCTGGCGTAATTAAAATTTGCGACAGTAAAAAATTAGTTTTTGAAAAATTTACTGTAGAAAAGGCAATCCCTGGGGCAATTAAAATTTGCAACAGTAGAAAATTATTTTTTGAAAAATTTGCTATAGAAAAGGCAATCCCTGGCGTAATTAAAATTTGCGACAGTAAAAAATTAATTTGTGAAAAATTTACTATAGAAAAGGCAATCCCTGGCGTAATTAAAATTTGCGACAGTAAAAAATTATTTTTTGAAAAATTTACTGTAGAAAAGGCAATCCCTGGCGTAATTAAAATTTGCGACAGTAAAAAATTAGTTTTTGAAAAATTTACTGTAGAAACGGCAATCCCTGGCGCAGTTAAAATTTGCGACAGTAAAAAATTATTTTTTGCAAAATTTACTATAGAAGAGGAAATCCCTGGCGTAATTAAAATTTGCGACAGTAAAAAATTAATTTGTGAAAAATTTACTATAGAAAAGGCAATCCCTGGCGTAATTAAAATTTGCGACAGTAAAAAATTATTTTTTGAAAAATTTACTGTAGAAAAGGCAATCCCTGGCGTAATTAAAATTTGCGACAGTAAAAACTTAGTTTTTGAAAAATTTACTGTAGAAAAGGCAATCCCTGGGGCAATTAAAATTTGCAACAATAGAAAATTATTTTTTGAAAAATTTACTATAGAAAAGGCAATCCCTGGCGTAATTAAAATTTGCGACAGTAAAAAATTATTTTTTGAAAAATTTACTATAGAAAAGGCAACCCCTGGCGTATTTAAAATTTGCGACAGTATAAAATTATTTTTTGAATAATTTACTATAGAAAAGGCAATCCCTGGCGCAATTGAAATTTGCGACAGGAAAAAATTATTTTTTGAATAATTTACTATACAAAAGGCAATCCCTGGCCCAGTTAAAATTTGCGACAGTAAAAAATTATTTTTTGCAAAATTTACTATAGAAGAGGCAATCCCTGGCGTATTTAAAATTTGCGACAGTATAAAATTAATTCGTGAAAAATTTACTATAGAAAAGGCAATCCCTCGCGTATTTAAAATTTGCGACAGTAAAAAATTATTTTTTGATTAATATACTGCAGAAACGGCAATCCCTGGCGCAATTAAAATTTGCGACAGTAGAAAATTATTTTTTGAAAAATGTACTGTAGAAAAGGCAATCCCTGGCGCAATTAAAATTTGCGACAGTAGAAAATTATTTTTTGAAAAATTTACTATAGAAAAGGCAATCCCTGGCGCAGTTAAAATTTGCGACAGTAAAAAATTATTTTTTTGCAAAATTTACTGTACAAAAGGCAATCCCTGGCGCAATTAAAATTTGCGACAGTAAAAAATTATTTTTTGAAAAATTTACTATAGAAAAAGCAAACCCTGGCGCAATTAAAATTTGCGACAGTAAAAAATTATTTTTTGAATAATTTGCTATAGAAAAGACAATCCCTGGCGCAATTAAAATTTGCGACAGTAAAAAATTATTTTTTGCAAAATTTACTGTAGAAAAGGCAATCCCTGGCGCAATTAAAATTTGCGACAGTAAAAAATTATTTTTTGAAAAATTTACTATAGAAAAGGCAATCCCTGGCGGATTTAAAATTTGCGACAGTAAAAAATTAATTATTGAAAAATTTACTATAGAAAAGACAATCCCTGGCGCAATTAAAATTGGCGACAGTAAAAAATTATTTTTGAATAATTTACTATAGAAAAGGCAATCCCTGGCGTAATTAAAATTTGCGACAGTAAAAAATTATTTTTTGAATAATTTACTATAGAAAAGGCAACAGTAAAAAATTAATTTTTGAAAAATTTACTATAGAAAATGCAATCCCTGGCGCAATTAAAATTTGCGACAGTGAAAAATTATTTTTTGAATAAATTACCGATACAAAAAGGCAATTCCTGGCGCAATTAAAATTTGCGACAGTAGAAAATAATTTTTTGAAAAATTTACTATAGAAAAGGTAATCCCTGGCGTAATTAAAACTTGCGACAGTAAAAAATTATTTTTTGTAAAATTTACTGTAGAAAAGGCAATCCCTGGCGCAATTAAAATTTGCGACAGTAGAAAATTATTTTTTGTAAAATTTACTGTAGAAAAGGCATTCCCTGGCGCAATTAAAATTTGCGACAGTAAAAAATTATTTTTTGAAAAATTTACTGTAGAAAAGGCAATCCCTGGCGCAATTAAAAATTGCGACAGTAAAAAATTATTTTTTGAATAATTTACTATAGAAAAGGTAATCCCTGGCGGATTTAAAATTTGCGACAGTAAAAAATTAATTTTTGAAAAATTTACTGTAGAAAAGGCAATCCCTGGCGTAATTAAAATTTGCGACAGTAAAAAATTATTTTTTGCAAAATTTACTATAGAAAAGGCAATCCCTGGCGCAATTAAAATTTGCGACAGTATAAAATTAATTTTTGAAAAATTTACTATAGAAAAGGCAATCCCCGGCGTTATTAAAATTTGCGACAGTAAAAAATTAATTTGTGAAAAATTTACTATAGAAAAGGCAATCCCTGGCGTAATTAAAATTTGCGACAGTAAAAAATTATTTTTTGAATAATTTACTATAGAAAAGGCAATCCCTGGCGGATTTAAAATTTGCGACAGTAAAAAATTAATTTTTGAAAAATTTACTATAGAAAAGGCAATCCCTGGCGTAATTAAAATTTGCGACAGTAAAAAATTAATTTTTGAAAAATTTACTATAGAAAATGCAATCCCTGGCGCAATTAAAATTTGCGACAGTAAAAAATTATTTTTTGAATAATTTACTATAGAAAAGGCAATCCCTGGCGCAGTTAAAATTTGCGACAGTAGAAAATAATTTTTTGAAAAATTTACTATAGAAAAGGTAATCCCTGGCGTAATTAAAACTTGCGACAATAAAAAATTATTTTTTGTAAAATTTACTGTAGAAAAGGCAATCCCTGGCGCAATTAAAATTTGCGACAGTAGAAAATTATTTTTTGTAAAATTTACTGTAGAAAAGGCAATCCCTGGCGCAATTAAAATTTGCGACAGTAAAAAATTATTTTTTGAAAAATTTACTGTAGAAAAGGCAGTCCCTGGCGCAATTAAAATTTGCGACAGTAAAAAATTATTTTTTGAATAATTTACTATAGAAAAGGCAATCCCTGGCGGATTTAAAATTTGCGACAGTAAAAAATTAATTTTTGAAAAATTTACTGTAGAAAAGGCAATCCCTGGCGTAATTAAAATTTGTGACAGTAAAAAATTATTTTTTGCAAAATTTACTATAGAAAAGGCAATCCCTGGCGCAATTAAAATTTGCGACAGTATAAAATTAATTTTTGAAAAATTTACTATAGAAAAGGCAATCCCCGGCGTAACTAAAATTTGCGACAGTAAAAAATTAATTTGTGAAAAATTTACTATAGAAAAGGCAATCCCCGGCGTAATTAAAATTTGCGACAGTAAAAAATTATTTTTTGAAAAATTTACTGTAGAAAAGGCAATCGCTGGCGCAGTTAAAACTTGCGACAATAGAAAATTATTTTTTGAAAAATTTACTATAGAAAAGGCAATCCCTGGCGTAATTAAAATTTTCGACAGTAAAAAATTAATTTTTGAAAGATTTAATGTAGAAAAGGTAATCCCTGGCGCAATTAAAACTTCCGACAGTAAAAAATTATTTTTTGTAAAATTTACTATAGAAAAGGCAATCCCTGGCGTAATTAAAATTTTCGACAGTAAAAAATTAAATTTTGAAAAATTTACTATAGAAAAGGTAATCCCTGGCGCAATTAAAACTTGCGACAGTAAAAAATTATTTTTTGTAAAATTTACTGTAGAAAAGGCAATCCCTGGCTCAATTAAAATTTGCGACAGTAAAAAATTAATTTTTGAAAAATTTACTATAGAAAAGGCAATCCCTGGCGCAATTAAAATTTGCGACAGTAAAAAAAATTTTTCTGCAAAATTTACTATAGAAAAGGCAATCCCTGGCGTTATTAAAATTTTCGACAGTAAAAAATTAATTTTTGAAAAATTTACTATAGAAAAGGTAATCCCTGGCGCAATTAAAACTTGCGACAGTAAAAAATTATTTTTTGTAAAATTTACTGTACAAAAGGTAATCCCTGGTGCAATTAAAATTTGCGACAGTAAAAAATTAATTTGTGAAAAATTTACTATAGAAAAGGCAATCCCTGGCGTAATTAAAATTTGCGACAGTAAAAAATTATTTTTTGAAAAATTTAATTTAGAAAAGGTAATCCCTGGCGCAATTAAAACTTGCGACAGTAAAAAATTATTTTTTGTAAAATTTACTATAGAAAAGGCAATCCCTGGCGTAATTAAAATTTTCGACAGTAAAAAATTAAATTTTGAAAAATTTACTATAGAAAAGGTAATCCCTGGCGCAATTAAAACTTGCGACAGTAAAAAATTATTTTTTGTAAAATTTACTGTAGAAAAGGCAATCCCTGGCTCAATTAAAATTTGCGACAGTAAAAAATTAATTTTTGAAAAATTTACTATAGAAAAGGCAATCCCTGGCGCAATTAAAATTTGCGACAGTAAAAAAAATTTTTCTGCAAAATTTACTATAGAAAAGGCAATCCCTGGCGTTATTAAAATTTTCGACAGTAAAAAATTAATTTTTGAAAAATTTACTATAGAAAAGGTAATCCCTGGCGCAATTAAAACTTGCGACAGTAAAAAATTATTTTTTGTAAAATTTACTGTACAAAAGGTAATCCCTGGTGCAATTAAAATTTGCGACAGTAAAAAATTAATTTGTGAAAAATTTACTATAGAAAAGGCAATCCCTGGCGTAATTAAAATTTGCGACAGTAAAAAATTATTTTTTGAAAAATTTAATTTAGAAAAGGTAATCCCTGGCGCAATTAAAACTTGCGACAGTAAAAAATTATTTTTTGTAAAATTTACTATAGAAAAGGCAATCCCTGGCGTAATTAAAATTTTCGACAGTAAAAAATTAAATTTTGAAAAATTTACTATAGAAAAGGTAATCCCTGGCGCAATTAAAACTTGCGACAGTAAAAAATTATTTTTTGTAAAATTTACTGTAGAAAAGGCAATCCCTGGCTCAATTAAAATTTGCGACAGTAAAAAATTAATTTTTGAAAAATTTACTGTAGAAAAGGTAATCCCTGGCGGATTTAAAATTTGCGACAGTAAAAAATTAATTTTTGAAAAATTTACTGTAGAAAAGGCAATCCCTGGCGTAATTAAAATTTGCGACAGTAAAAAATTATTTTTTGAATAATTTACTATAGAAAAGGCAATCCCTGGCGGATTTAAAATTTGCGACAGTAAAAAAATTAATTTTTGAAAAATTTACTGTAGAAAAGGCAATCCCTGGCGTAATTAAAATTTGTGACAGTAAAAAATTATTTTTTGCAAAATTTACTATAGAAAAGGCAATCCCTGGCGCAATTAAGATTTGCGACAGTATAAAATTAATTTTTGAAAAATTTACTATAGAAAAGGCAATCCCCGGCGTAATTAAAATTTGCGACAGTAAAAAATTAATTTGTGAAAAATTTGCTATAGAAAAGGCAATCCCCGGCGTAATTAAAATTTGCGACAGTAAAAAATTATTTTTTGAAAAATTTACTGTAGAAAAGGCAATCGCTGGCGCAGTTAAAATATGCGACAGTAGAAAATTATTTTTTGAAAAATTTACTATAGAAAAGGCAATCCCTGGCGTAATTAAAATTTTCGACAGTAAAAAATTAATTTTTGAAAAATTTACTGTAGAAAAGGTAATCCCTGGCGCAATTAAAACTTGCGACAGTAAAAAATTATTTTTTGTAAAATTTACTGTAGAAAAGGCAATCACTGGCGCAATTAAAATTTGCGACAGTAAAAAATTATTTTTTGTAAAATTTACTGTAGAAAAGGCAATCCCTGGCGCAATTAAAATTTGCGACAGTAGAAAATAATTTTTTGAAAAATTTACTATAGAAAAGGTAATCCCTGGCGTAATTAAAACTTGCGACAGTAAAAAATTATTTTTTGTAAAATTTACTGTAGAAAAGGCAATCCCTGGCGCAATTAAAATTTGCGACAGTAGAAAATTATTTTTTGTAAAATTTACTGTAGAAAAGGCAAACCCTGGCGCAGTTAAAATTTGCGACAGTAAAAAATTATTTTTTGAAAAATTTACTGTAGAAAAGGCAATCCTTGTCGCAATTAAAATTTGCGACAGTAAAAAATTATTTTTTGAATAATTTACTATAGAAAAGGCAATCCCTGGCGGATTTAAAATTTGCGACAGTAAAAAATTAATTTTTGAAAAATTTACTGTAGAAAAGGCAATCCCTGGCGTAATTAAAATTTGTGACAGTAAAAATTTTTTTTGGCAAAATTTACTATAGAAAAGGCAATCCCTGGCGTAATTAAAATTTTCGACAGTAAAAAATTAATTTTTGAAAAATTTACTGTAGAAAAGGTAATCCCTGGCGCAATTAAAACTTGCGACAGTAAAAAATTATTTTTTGTAAAATTTACTGTAGAAAAGGCAATCCCTGGCGCAATTAAAATTTGCGACAGTAAAAAATTATTTTTTGTAAAATTTACTGTAGAAAAGGCAATCCCTGGCGCAATTAAAATTTGCGACAGTAGAAAATAATTTTTTGAAAAATTTACTATAGAAAAGGTAATCCCTGGCGTAATTAAAACTTGCGCCAGTAAAAAATTTTTTTTTGTAAAATTTACTGTAGAAAAGGCAATCCCTGGCGCAATTAAAATTTGCGACAGTAGAAAATTATTTTTTGTAAAATTTACTGTAGAAAAGGCAATCCCTGGCGCAGTTAAAATTTGCGACAGTAAAAAATTATTTTTTGAAAAATTTACTGTAGAAAAGGCAATCCTTGGCGCAATTAAAATTTGCGACAGTAAAAAATTATTTTTTGAATAATTTACTATAAAAAAGGCAATCCCTGGCGGATTTAAAATTTGCGACAGTAAAAAATTAATTTTTGAAAAATTTACTGTAGAAAAGGCAATCCCTGGCGTAATTAAAATTTGTGACAGTAAAAAATTTTTTTGGCAAAATTTACTATAGAAAAGGCAATCCCTGGCGCAATTAAAATTTGCGACAGTATAAAATTAATTTTTGAAAAATTTACTATAGAAAAGGCAATCCCCGGCGTAATTAAAATTTGCGACAGTAAAAAATTAATTTGTGAAAAATTTACTATAGAAAAGGCAATCCCCGGCGTAATTAAAATTTGGGACAGTAAAAAATTATTTTTTGAAAAATTTACTATAGAAAAGGCAATCCCTGGCGTAATTAAAATTTTCGACAGTAAAAAATTAATTTTTGAAAAATTTAATGTAGAAAAGGTAATCCCTGGCGCAATTAAAACTTGCGACAGTAAAAAATTATTTTTTGTAAAATTTACTATAGAAAAGGCAATCCCTGGCGTAATTAAAATTTTCGACAGTAAAAAATTAAATTTTGAAAAATTTACTATAGAAAAGGTAATCCCTGGCGCAATTAAAACTTGCGACAGTAAAAAATTCTTTTTTGTAAAATTTACTGTAGAAAAGGCAATCCCTGGCTCAATTAAAATTTGCGACAGTAAAAAAATAATTTTTGAAAAATTTACTATAGAAAAGGCAATCCCTGGCGCAATTAAAATTTGCGACAGTAAAAAATTTTTTTCTGCAAAATTTACTATAGAAAAGGCAATCCCTGGCGTAATTAAAATTTTCGACAGTAAAAAATTAATTTTTGAAAAATTTACTATAGAAAAGGTAATCCCTGGCGCAATTAAAACTTGCGACAGTAAAAAATTATTTTTTGTAAAATTTACTGTAGAAAAGGTAATCCCTGGCGTAATTAAAATTTGCGACAGTAAAAAATTAATCTGTGAAAAATTTACTATAGAAAAGGCAATCCCTGGCGTAATTAAAATTTGCGACATTAAAAAATTATTTTTTGAAAAATTTACTGTAGAAAAGGTAATCCCTGGCGCAATTAAAACTTGCGACAGTAAAAAATTATTTTTTGTAAAATTTACTATTGAAAAGGCAATCCCTGGCGTAATTAAAATTTTCGACAGTAAAAAAATAAATTTTGAAAATTTTACTATAGAAAAGGTAATCCCTGGCGCAATTAAAACTTGCGACAGTTATTTTTTGCAAAATTTACTATAGAAAAGGCAATCCCTGGCGTATTTAAAATTGGCGACAGTAAAAAATTATTTTTTGCTAAATTTACTATAGAAAAGGCAATCCCTGGCGCAGTTAAAATTTGCGACAGTAAAAAATTATTTTTTGCAAAATTTACTATAGAAGAGGCAATCCCTGGCGTATTTAAAATTTGCGACAGTATAAAATTAAGTTTTGTAAAATTTACTGTAGAAAAGGCAATCCCTGGCGCAATTAAAATTTGCGACAATAAAAAATTAATTTTTGAAAAATTTACTATAGAAAGGCAACCCTGGCGCAATTAAAATTTGCGACAGTAAAAAATTATTTTTTGCTAAATTTACTATAGAAAAGGCAATCCCTAGCGCAGTTAAAATTTGCGACAGTAAAAAATTATTTTTTGCAAAATTTACTATAGAAGAGGCAATCCCTGGCGTAATTAAAATTTGCGACAGTAAAAAATTATTTTTTGAAAAATTTACTATAGAAAAGCCATCCCTGGCGTAATTAAAATTTTCGACAGTAAAAAATTAATT
This sequence comes from Dioctria linearis, assembly GCA_963930735.1. Taxonomy (NCBI): domain Eukaryota; kingdom Metazoa; phylum Arthropoda; class Insecta; order Diptera; family Asilidae; genus Dioctria; species Dioctria linearis. The sequence continues at coordinate 86,010 of CAWVNZ010001964.1, forward strand.
TTTGAAAAATTTACTGTAGAAAAGGCAATCCCTGGCGCAATTAAAATTTGCGACAGGAAAAAATTATTTTTTGAATAATTTACTATAGAAAAGGCAATCCCTGGCGCAATTAAAATTTGCGACAGTAAAAAAATATTTTTTGCAAAATTTACTATAGAAGAGGCAATCCCTGGCGTATTTAAAATTTGCGACAGTATAAAATGAATTTGTGAATAATTTACTACAGAAAAGGCAATCCCTGGCGTATTTAAAATTTGCGACAGTAAAAAATTATTTTTTGATTAATATACTGCAGAAACGGCAATCCCTGGCGCAATTAAAATTTGCGACAGTAGAAAATTATTTTTTGAGAAATGTACTGTAGAAAAGGCAATCCCTGGCGCAATTAAAATTTGCGACAGTAGAAAATTATTTTTTGAAAAATTTACTATAGAAATGGCAATCCCTGGCGCAGTTAAAATTTGCGACAGTAAAAAATTATTTTTTGCAAAATTTACTGTACAAAGGGCAATCCCTGGCGCAATTAAAATTTGCCAAAGTAAAAAATTATTTTTTGAAAAATTTACTATAGAAAAGGCAATCGCTGGCGCAGTTAAAATATGCGACAGTAGAAAATTATTTTTTGAAAAATTTACTATAGAAAAGGCAATCCCTGGCGTAATTAAAATTTTCGACAGTAAAAAATTAATTTTTGAAAAATTTACTGTAGAAAAGGTAATCCCTGGCGCAATTAAAACTTGCGACAGTAAAAAATTATTTTTTGTAAAATTTACTGTAGAAAAGGCAATCCCTGGCGCAATTAAAATTTGCGACAGTAAAAGATTATTTTTTGTAAAATTTACTGTAGAAAAGGCAATCCCTGGCGCAATTAAAATTTGCGACAGTAGAAAATAGTTTTTTGAAAAATTTACTATAGAAAAGGTAATCCCTGGCGTAATTAAAACTTGCGACAGTAAAAAATTATTTTTTGTAAAATTTACTGTAGAAAAGGCAATCCCTGGCGCAATTAAAATTTGCGACAGTAGAAAATTATTTTTTGTAAAATTTACTGTAGAAAAGGCAATCCCTGGCGCAGTTAAAATTTTGCGACAGTAAAAAATTATTTTTTGAAAAATTTACTGTAGAAAAGGCAATCCTTGTCGCAATTAAAATTTGCGACAGTAAAAAATTAGTTTTTGAATAATTTACTATAGAAAAGGCAATCCCTGGCGGATTTAAAATTTGCGACAGTAAAAAATTAATTTTTGAAAAATTTACTGTAGAAAAGGCAATCCCTGGCGTAATTAAAATTTGTGACAGTAAAAATTTTTTTTGGCAAAATTTACTATAGAAAAGGCAATCCCTGGCGTAATTAAAATTTTCGACAGTAAAAAATTAATTTTTGAAAAATTTACTGTAGAAAAGGTAATCCCTGGCGCAATTAAAACTTGCGACAGTAAAAAATTATTTTTTGTAAAATTTACTGTAGAAAAGGCAATCCCTGGCGCAATTAAAATTTGCGACAGTAAAAAATTATTTTTTGTAAAATTTACTGTAGAAAAGGCAATCCCTGGCGCAATTAAAATTTGCGACAGTAGAAAATAATTTTTTGAAAAATTTACTATAGAAAAGGTAATCCCTGGCGTAATTAAAACTTGCGACAGTAAAAAATTATTTTTTGTAAAATTTACTGTAGAAAAGGCAATCCTTGGCGCAATTAAAATTTGCGACAGTAGAAAATTATTTTTTGTAAAATTTACTCTAGAAAAGGCAATCCCTGGCGCAGTTAAAATTTGCGACAGTAAAAAATTATTTTTTGAAAAATTTACTGTAGAAAAGGCAATCCTTGGCGCAATTAAAATTTGCGACAGTAAAAAATTATTTTTTGAATAATTTACTATAGAAAAGGCAATCCCTGGCGGATTTAAAATTTGCGACAGTAAAAAATTAATTTTTGAAAAATTTACTGTAGAAAAGGCAATCCCTGGCGTAATTAAAATTTGTGACAGTAAAAAATTTTTTTGGCAAAATTTACTATAGAAAAGGCAATCCCTGGCGCAATTAAAATTTGCGACAGTATAAAATTAATTTTTGAAAAATTTACTATAGAAAAGGCAATCCCCGGCGTAATTAAAATTTGCGACAGTAAAAAATTAATTTGTGAAAAATTTACTATAGAAAAGGCAATCCCCGGCGTAATTAAAATTTGGGACAGTAAAAAATTATTTTTTGAAAAATTTACTGTAGAAAAGGCAATCGCTGGCGCAGTTAAAATTTGCGACAATAGAAAATTATTTTTTGAAAAATTTACTATAGAAAAGGCAATCCCTGGCGTAATTAAAATTTTCGACAGTAAAAAATTAATTTTTGAAAAATTTAATGTAGAAAAGGTAATCCCTGGCGCAATTAAAACTTGCGACAGTAAAAAATTATTTTTTGTAAAATTTACTATAGAAAAGGCAATCCCTGGCGTAATTAAAATTTTCGACAGTAAAAAATTAAATTTTGAAAAATTTACTATAGAAAAGGTAATCCCTGGCGCAATTAAAACTTGCGACAGTAAAAAATTCTTTTTTGTAAAATTTACTGTAGAAAAGGCAATCCCTGGCTCAATTAAAATTTGCGACAGAAAAAAAATAATTTTTGAAAAATTTACTATAGAAAAGGCAATCCCTGGCGCAATTAAAATTTGCGACAGTAAAAAATTTTTTTCTGCAAAATTTACTATAGAAAAGGCAATCCCTGGCGTAATTAAAATTTTCGACAGTAAAAAATTAATTTTTGAAAAATTTACTATAGAAAAGGTAATCCCTGGCGCAATTAAAACTTGCGACAGTAAAAAATTATTTTTTGTAAAATTTACTGTAGAAAAGGTAATCCCTGGCGCAATTAAAATTTGCGACAGTAAAAATTAATCTGTGAAAAATTTACTATAGAAAAGGCAATCCCTGGCGTAATTAAAATTTGCGACATTAAAAAATTATTTTTTGAAAAATTTACTGTAGAAAAGGTAATCCCTGGCGCAATTAAAACTTGCGACAGTAAAAAATTATTTTTTGTAAAATTTACTATAGAAAAGGCAATCCCTGGCGTAATTAAAATTTTCGACAGTAAAAAAATAAATTTTGAAAATTTTACTATAGAAAAGGTAATCCCTGGCGCAATTAAAACTTGCGACAGTTATTTTTTGCAAAATTTACTATAGAAAAGGCAATCCCTGGCGTATTTAAAATTTGCGACAGTAAAAAATTATTTTTTGCTAAATTTACTATAGAAAAGGCAATCCCTGGCGCAGTTAAAATTTGTGACAGTAAAAAATTATTTTTTGCAAAATTTACTATAGAAGAGGCAATCCCTGGCGTATTTAAAATTTGCGACAGTATAAAATTAAGTTTTGTAAAATTTACTGTAGAAAAGGCAATCCCTGGCGCAATTAAAATTTGCGACAATAAAAAATTAATTTTTGAAAAATTTACTATAGAAAGGCAACCCTGGCGCAATTAAAATTTGCGACAGTAAAAAATTATTTTTTGCTAAATTTACTATAGAAAAGGCAATCCTTAGCGCAGTTAAAATTTGCGACAGTAAAAAATTATTTTTTGCAAAATTTACTATAGAAGAGGCAATCCCTGGCGTAATTAAAATTTGCGACAGTAAAAAATTATTTTTTGAAAAATTTACTGTAGAAAAGCCATCCCTGGCGTAATTAAAATTTTCGACAGTAAAAAATTAATTTTTGAAAAATTTACTGTAGAAAAGGCAATCCCTGGCGCAATTAAAATTTGCGACAGGAAAAAATTATTTTTTGAATAATTTACTATAGAAAAGGCAATCCCTGGCGCAATTAAAATTTGCGACAGTAAAAAATTATTTTTTGCAAAATTTACTATAGAAGAGGCAATCCCTGGCGTATTTAAAATTTGCGACAGTATAAAATTAATTTGTGAATAATTTACTACAGAAAAGGCAATCCCTGGCGTATTTAAAATTTGCGACAGTAAAAAATTATTTTTTGATTAATATACTGCAGAAACGGCAATCCCTGGCGCAATTAAAATTTGCGACAGTAGAAAATTATTTTTTGAAAAATGTACTGTAGAAAAGGCAATCCCTGGCGCAATTAAAATTTGCGACAGTAGAAAATTATTTTTTGAAAAATTTACTATAGAAATGGCAATCCCTGGCGCAGTTAAAATTTTGCGACAGTAAAAAATTATTTTTTGAAAAATTTACTGTAGAAAAGGCAATCCTTGTCGCAATTAAAATTTGCGACAGTAAAAAATTAGTTTTTGAATAATTTACTATAGAAAAGGCAATCCCTGGCGGATTTAAAATTTGCGACAGTAAAAAATTAATTTTTGAAAAATTTACTGTAGAAAAGGCAATCCCTGGCGTAATTAAAATTTGTGACAGTAAAAATTTTTTTTGGCAAAATTTACTATAGAAAAGGCAATCCCTGGCGTAATTAAAATTTTCGACAGTAAAAAATTAATTTTTGAAAAATTTACTGTAGAAAAGGTAATCCCTGGCGCAATTAAAACTTGCGACAGTAAAAAATTATTTTTTGTAAAATTTACTGTAGAAAAGGCAATCCCTGGCGCAATTAAAATTTGCGACAGTAAAAAATTATTTTTTGTAAAATTTACTGTAGAAAAGGCAATCCCTGGCGCAATTAAAATTTGCGACAGTAGAAAATAATTTTTTGAAAAATTTACTATAGAAAAGGTAATCCCTGGCGTAATTAAAACTTGCGACAGTAAAAAATTATTTTTTGTAAAATTTACTGTAGAAAAGGCAATCCTTGGCGCAATTAAAATTTGCGACAGTAGAAAATTATTTTTTGTAAAATTTACTGTAGAAAAGGCAATCCCTGGCGCAGTTAAAATTTGCGACAGTAAAAAATTATTTTTTGAAATATTTACTGTAGAAAAGGCAATCCTTGGCGCAATTAAAATTTGCGACAGTAAAAAATTATTTTTTGAATAATTTACTATAGAAAAGGCAATCCCTGGCGGATTTAAAATTTGCGACAGTAAAAAATTAATTTTTGAAAAATTTACTGTAGAAAAGGCAATCCCTGGCGTAATTAAAATTTGTGACAGTAAAAATTTTTTTTGGCAAAATTTACTATAGAAAAGGCAATCCCTGGCGCAATTAAAATTTGCGACAGTATAAAATTAATTTTTGAAAAATTTACTATAGAAAAGGCAATCCCCGGCGTAATTAAAATTTTCGACAGTAAAAAATTAATTTGTGAAAAATTTACTATAGAAAAGGCAATCCCCGGCGTAATTAAAATTTGGGACAGTAAAAAATTATTTTTTGAAAAATTTACTGTAGAAAAGGCAATCGCTGGCGCAGTTAAAATTTGCGACAATAGAAAATTATTTTTTGAAAAATTTACTATAGAAAAGGCAATCCCTGGCGTAATTAAAATTTTCGACAGTAAAAAATTAATTTTTGAAAAATTTAATGTAGAAAAGGTAATCCCTGGCGCAATTAAAACTTGCGACAGTAAAAAATTATTTTTTGTAAAATTTACTATAGAAAAGGCAATCCCTGGCGTAATTAAAATTTTCGACAGTAAAAAATTAAATTTTGAAAAATTTACTATAGAAAAGGTAATCCCTGGCGCAATTAAAACTTGCGACAGTAAAAAATTCTTTTTTGTAAAATTTACTGTAGAAAAGGCAATCCCTGGCTCAATTAAAATTTGCGACAGAAAAAAAATAATTTTTGAAAAATTTACTATAGAAAAGGCAATCCCTGGCGCAATTAAAATTTGCGACAGTAAAAAATTTTTTTCTGCAAAATTTACTATAGAAAAGGCAATCCCTGGCGTAATTAAAATTTTCGACAGTAAAAAATTAATTTTTGAAAAATTTACTATAGAAAAGGTAATCCCTGGCGCAATTAAAACTTGCGACAGTAAAAAATTATTTTTTGTAAAATTTACTGTAGAAAAGGTAATCCCTGGCGCAATTAAAATTTGCGACAGTAAAAAATTAATCTGTGAAAAATTTACTATAGAAAAGGCAATCCCTGGCGTAATTAAAATTTGCGACATTAAAAAATTATTTTTTGAAAAATTTACTGTAGAAAAGGTAATCCCTGGCGCAATTAAAACTTGCGACAGTAAAAAATTATTTTTTGTAAAATTTACTATAGAAAAGGCAATCCCTGGCGTAATTAAAATTTTCGACAGTAAAAAAATAAATTTTGAAAATTTTACTATAGAAAAGGTAATCCCTGGCGCAATTAAAACTTGCGACAGTTATTTTTTGCAAAATTTACTATAGAAAGGCAACCCTGGCGCAATTAAAATTTGCGACAGTAAAAAATTATTTTTTGCTAAATTTACTATAGAAAAGGCAATCCTTAGCGCAGTTAAAATTTGCGACAGTAAAAAATTATTTTTTGCAAAATTTACTATAGAAGAGGCAATCCCTGGCGTAATTAAAATTTGCGACAGTAAAAAATTATTTTTTGAAAAATTTACTGTAGAAAAGCCATCCCTGGCGTAATTAAAATTTTCGACAGTAAAAAATTAATTTTTGAAAAATTTACTGTAGAAAAGGCAATCCCTGGCGCAATTAAAATTTGCGACAGGAAAAAATTATTTTTTGAATAATTTACTATAGAAAAGGCAATCCCTGGCGCAATTAAAATTTGCGACAGTAAAAAATTATTTTTTGCAAAATTTACTATAGAAGAGGCAATCCCTGGCGTATTTAAAATTTGCGACAGTATAAAATTAATTTGTGAATAATTTACTACAGAAAAGGCAATCCCTGGCGTATTTAAAATTTGCGACAGTAAAAAATTATTTTTTGATTAATATACTGCAGAAACGGCAATCCCTGGCGCAATTAAAATTTGCGACAGTAGAAAATTATTTTTTGAAAAATGTACTGTAGAAAAGGCAATCCCTGGCGCAATTAAAATATGCGACAGTAGAAAATTATTTTTTGAAAAATTTACTATAGAAATGGCAATCCCTGGCGCAGTTAAAATTTGCGACAGTAAAAAATTATTTTTTGCAAAATTTACTGTACAAAGGGCAATCCCTGGCGCAATTAAAATTTGCCACAGTAAAAAAATATTTTTTGAAAAATTTACTATAGAAAAAGCAATCGCTGGCGCAATTAAAATTTGCGACAGTAAAAAATTATTTTTTGAATAATTTACTAGAGAAAAGACAATCCCTGGCGCAGTTAAAATTTGCGACAGTAAAAAATTATTTTTTGCAAAATTTACTGTAGAAAAAGCAATCCCTGGCGCAATTAAAATTTGCGACAGTAAAAAATTATTTCTTGAAAAATTTACTATAGAAAAGGCAATCCCTGGCGGATTTAAAATTTGCGACAGTAAAAAATTAATTATTGAAAAATTTACTATAGAAAAGGTAATCCCTGGCGCAATTAAAACTTGCGACAGTAAAAAATTATTTTTTGTAAAATTTACTGTAGAAAAGGTAATCCCTGGAGCAATTAAAATTTGCGACAGTAAAAAATTAATCTGTGAAAAATTTACTATAGAAAAGGCAATCCCTGGCGTAATTAAAATTTGCGACATTAAAAAATTATTTTTTGAAAAATTTACTGTAGAAAAGGTAATCCCTGGCGCAATTAAAACTTGCGACAGTAAAAAATTATTTTTTGTAAAATTTACTATAGAAAAGGCAATCCCTGGCGTAATTAAAATTTTCGACAGTAAAAAAATAAATTTTGAAAATTTTACTATAGAAAAGGTAATCCCTGGCGCAATTAAAACTTGCGACAGTAAAAAATTATTTTTTGTAAAATTTACTGTAGAAAAGACAATCCCTGGCGCAATTAAAACTTGCGAAAGTAAAAAACTATTTTTTGTAAAATTTACTGTAGAAAAGGCAATCCCTGGCGCATTTAAAATTTGCGACAGTAAAAAATTAATTTTTGAAAAATTTACTATAGAAAAGGCAATCCCTGGCGCAATTAAAATTTGCGACAGTAAAAAATTATTTTTTGCAAAATTTACTATAGAAAAGGCAATCCCTGGCGTATTTAAAATTTGCGACAGTAAAAAATTATTTTTTGCTAAATTTACTATAGAAAAGGCAATCCCTGGCGCAGTTAAAATTTGCGACAGTAAAAAATTATTTTTTGCAAAATTTACTATAGAAGAGGCAATCCCTGGCGTATTTAAAATTTGCGACAGTATAAAATTAAGTTTTGTAAAATTTACTGTAGAAAAGGCAATCCCTGGCGCAATTAAAATTTGCGACAATAAAAAATTAATTTTTGAAAAATTTACTATAGAAAGGCAACCCTGACGCAATTAAAATTTGCGACAGTAAAAAATTATTTTTTGCTAAATTTACTATAGATAAGGCAATCCCTAGCGCAGTTAAAATTTGCGACAGTAAAAAATTATTTTTTGCAAAATTTACTATAGAAGAGGCAATCCCTGGCGTAATTAAAATTTGCGACAGTAGAAAATTATTTTTTGAAAAATTTACTATAGAAAAGCCATCCCTGGCGTAATTAAAACTTTCGACAGTAAAAAATTAATTTTTGAAAAATTTACTGTAGAAAAGGCAATCCCTGGCGTATTTAAAATTTGCGACAGTATAAAATTATTTTTTGAGTAATTTACTATAGAAAAGGCAATCCCTGGCGCAATTAAAATTTGCGACAGTAAAAAATTATTTTTTGCAAAATTTACTATAGAAAAGGCAATCCCTGGCGTATTTAAAATTTGCGACAGTAAAAAATTAATTTGTGTAAAATTTACTATAGAAAAGGCAATCCCTGGCGTAATTAAAATTTGCGACAGTAAAAAATTATTTTTTGAAAAATTTACTGTAGAAAAGGCAATCCCTGGCGTAATTAAAATTTGCGACAGTAAAAAATTAGTTTTTGAAAAATGTACTGTAGAAAAGGCAATCCCTGGGGCAATTAAAATTTGCAACAGTAGAAAATTATTTTTTGAAAAATTTACTATAGAAAAGGCAATCCCTGGCGTAATTAAAATTTGCGACAGTAAAAAATTATTTTTTGAAAAATTTACTATAGAAAAGGCAATCCTTGGCGTATTTAAAATTTGCGACAGTATAAAATTATTTTTTGAATAATTTACTATAGAAAAGGCAATCCCTGGCGCAATTAAAATTTGCGACAGGAAAAAATTATTTTTTGAATAATTTACTATAGAAAAGGCAATCCCTGGCGCAATTAAAATTTGCGACAGTAAAAAATTATTTTTTGCAAAATTTACTATAGAAGAGGCAATCCCTGGCGTATATAAAATTTGCGACAGTATAAAATTAATTTGTGAATAATTTACTACAGAAAAGGCAATCCCTGGCGTATTTAAAATTTGCGACAGTAAAAAATTATTTTTTGATTAATATACTGCAGAAACGGCAATCCCTGGCGCAATTAAAATTTGCGACAGTAGAAAATTATTTTTTGAAAAATGTACTGTAGAAAAGGCAATCCTTGGCGCAATTAAAATTTGCGACAGTAGAAAATTATTTTTTGAAAAATTTACTATAGAAATGGCAATCCCTGGCGCAGTTAAAATTTGCGACAGTAAAAAATTATTTTTTGCAAAATTTACTGTACAAAGGGCAATCCCTGGCGTAATTAAAATTTGCGACAGTAAAAAATTATTTTTTGAAAAATTTACTATAGAAAAAGCAATCGCTGGCGCAATTAAAATTTGCGACAGTAAAAAATTATTTTTTGAATAATTTACTATAGAAAAGACAATCCCTGGCGCAATTAAAATTTGCGACAGTAAAAAATTATTTTTTGCAAAATTTACTGTAGAAAATGCAATCCCTGGCGCAATTAAAATTTGCGACAGTAAAAAATTATTTCTTGAAAAATTTACTATGGAAAAGGCAATCCCTGGCGGATTTAAAATTTGCGGCAGTAAAAAATTAATTATTGAAAAATTTACTACAGTAAAGGCAATCCCTGGCGCAATTAAAATTGGCGACAGTAAAAAAATATTTTTTGAATAATTTACTATAGAAAAGGCAATCCCTGGCGTAATTAAAATTTGCGAGAGTAAAAAATTATTTTTTGAATAATTTACTATATAAAGGGGAATCCCTGGCGGATTTAAAAATTTGCGACCGTAAAAAATTAATTTTTGAAAAATTTACTATAGAAAAGGCAATCCCTGGCGTAACTAAAATTTGCGACAGTAAAAAATTAATTTTTGAAAAATTTACTATAGAAAATGCAATCCCTGGCGCAATTAAAATTTGCGACAGTAAAAAATTATTTTTTGCTAAATTTACTATAGAAAAGGCAATCCCTGGCGCAGTTAAAATTTGCGACAGTAAAAAATTATTTTTTGCAAAATTTACTATAGAAGGGGCAATCCCTGGCGTATTTAAAATTTGCGACAGTATAAAATTAATTTTTGTAAAATTTACTGTAGAAAAGGCAATCCCTGGCGCAATTAAAATTTGCGACAATAAAAAATTAATTTTTGAAAAATTTACTATAGAAAGGCAAGCCCTGGCGCAATTAAAATTTGCGACAGTAAACAATTATTTTTTGCTAAATTTACTATAGAAAAGGCAATCCCTAGCGCAGTTAAAATTTGCGACAGTAAAAAATTATTTTTTGCAAAATTTACTATAGAAGAGGCAATCCCTGGCGTAATTAAAATTTGCGACAGTAGAAAATTATTTTTTGAAAAATTTACTATAGAAAAGCCATCCCTGGCGTAATTAAAATTTTCGACAGTAAAAAATTAATTTTTGAAAAATTTACTGTAGAAAAGGCAATCCCTGGCGGATTTAAAATTTGCGACAGTATAAAATTATTTTTTGAGTAATTTACTATAGAAAAGGCAATCCCTGGCGCAATTAAAATTTGCGACATTAAAAAATTATTTTTTGCAAAATTTACTATAGGAAAGGCAATCTCTGGCGTATATAAAATTTGCGACAGTAAAAAATTAATTTGTGAAAAATTTACTATAGAAAAGGCAATCCCTGGCGTAATTAAAATTTGCGACAGTAAAAAATAATTTTTTGAAAAATTTACTGTAGAAAAGGCAATCCCTGGCGTAATTAAAATTTGCGACAGTAAAAAATTAGTTTTTGAAAAATTTACTGTAGAAAAGGCAATCCCTGGGGCAATTAAAATTTGCAACAGTAGAAAATTATTTTTTGAAAAATTTACTACAGAAAAGGCAATCCCTGGCGTAATTAAAATTTGCGACAGTAAAAAATTATTTTTTGAAAAATTTACTATAGAAAAGGCAATCCCTGGCGTATTTAAAATTTGCGACAGTATAAAATTATTTTTTGAATAATTTTCTATAGAAAAGGCAATCCCTGGCGCAATTAAAATTTGCGACAGGAAAAAATTATTTTTTGAATAATTTACTATAGAAAAGGCAATCCCTGGCGCAATTAAAATTTGCGACAGTAAAAAATTATTTTTTGCAAAATTTACTATAGAAGAGGCAATCCCTGGCGTATTTAAAATTTGCGACAGTATAAAATTAATTTGTGAAAAATTTACTACAGAGCAGGCAACCACTGGCGTATTTAAAATTTGCGGCAGTAAAAAATTATTTTTTGATTAATATACTGCAGAAACGGCAATCCCTGGCGCAATTAAAATTTGCGACAGTAGAAAATTATTTTTTGAAAAATTTACTATAGAAAAAGCAATCGCTGGCGCAATTAAAATTTGCGACAGTAAAAAATTATTTTTTGAATAATTTACTATAGAAAAGACAATCCCTGGCGCAATTAAAATTTGCGACAGTAAAAAATTATTTTTTGCAAAATTTACTGTAGAAAAGGCAATCCCTGGCGCAATTAAAATTTGCGACAGTAAAAAATTATTTCTTGAAAAATTTACTATAGAAAAAGCAATCGCTGGCGCAGTTAAAATTTGCGACAGTAAAAAATTATTTTTTGCAAAATTTACTATAGAAGAGGCAATCCCTGGCGTAATTAAAATTTGCGACAGTAGAAAATTATTTTTTGAAAAATTTACTATAGAAAAGCCATCCCTGGCGTAATTAAAATTTTCGACAGTAAAAAATTAATTTTTGAAAAATTTACTGTAGAAAAGGCAATCCCTGGCGGATTTAAAATTTGCGACAGTATAAAATTATTTTTTGAGTAATTTACTATAGAAAAGGCAATCCCTGTCGCAATTAAAATTTGCGACATTAAAAAATTATTTTTTGCAAAATTTACTATAGGAAAGGCAATCTCTGGCGTATATAAAATTTGCGACAGTAAAAAATTAATTTGTGAAAAATTTACTATAGAAAAGGCAATCCCTGGCGTAATTAAAATTTGCGACAGTAAAAAATTATTTTTTGAAAAATTTACTGTAGAAAAGGCAATCCCTGGCGTAATTAAAATTTGCGACAGTAAAAAATTAGTTTTTGAAAAATTTACTGTAGAAAAGGCAATCCCTGGGGCAATTAAAATTTGCAACAGTAGAAAATTATTTTTTGAAAAATTTACTACAGAAAAGGCAATCCCTGGCTTAATTAAAATTTGCGACAGTAAAAAATTATTTTTTGAAAAATTTACTATAGAAAAGGCAATCCCTGGCGTATTTAAAATTTGCGACAGTATAAAATTAATTTTTGAAAAATTTACTGTAGAAAAGGCAATCCCTGGCGGATTTAAAATTTGCGACAGTATAAAATTATTTTTTGAGTAATTTACTATAGAAAAGGCAATCCCTGGCGCAATTAAAATTTGCGACATTAAAAAATTATTTTTTGCAAAATTTACTATAGGAAAGGCAATCTCTGGCGTATATAAAATTTGCGACAGTAAAAAATTAATTTGTGAAAAATTTACTATAGAAAAGGCAATCCCTGGCGTAATTAAAATTTGCGACAGTAAAAAATTATTTTTGAAAAATTTACTGTAGAAAAGGCAATCCCTGGCGTAATTAAAATTTGCGACAGTAAAAAATTAGTTTTTGAAAAATTTACTGTAGAAAAGGCAATCCCTGGGGCAATTAAAATTTGCAACAGTAGAAAATTATTTTTTGAAAAATTTACTACAGAAAAGGCAATCCCTGGCGTAATTAAAATTTGCGACAGTAAAAAATTATTTTTTGAAAAATTTACTACAGAGAAGGCAATCCCTGGCGCAGTTAAAATTTGCGACAGTAAAAAATTATTTTTTGCAAAATTTACTGTACAAAGGGCAATCCCTGGCGTAATTAAAATTCGCGACAGTAAAAAATTATTTTTTGAAAAATTTACTATAGAAAAAGCAATCGCTGGCGCAATTAAAATTTGCGACAGTAAAAAATTATTTTTTGAATAATTTACTATAGAAAAGACAATCCCTGGCGCAATTAAAATTTGCGACAGTAAAAAATTATTTTTTGCAAAATTTACTGTAGAAAAGGCAATCCCTGGCGCAATTAAAATTTGCGACAGTAAAAAATTATTTCTTGAAAAATTTACTATGGAAAAGGCAATCCCTGGCGGATTTAAAATTTGCGACAGTAAAAAATTAATTATTGAAAAATTTACTACAGTAAAGGCAATCCCTGGCGCAATTAAAATTGGCGACAGTAAAAAATTATTTTTTGAATAATTTACTATAGAAAAGGCAATCCCTGGCGTAATTAAAATTTGCGAGAGTAAAAAATTATTTTTGAATAATTTACTATATAAAAGGCAATCCCTGGCGGATTTAAAATTTGCGACCGTAAAAAATTAATTTTTGAAAAATTTACTATAGAAAAGGCAATCCCTGGCGTAATTAAAATTTGCGACAGTAAAAAATTAATTTTTGAAAAATTTACTATAGAAAATGCAATCCCTGGCGCAATTAAAATTTGCGACAGTAAAAAATTATTTTTTGCTAAATTTACTATAGAAAAGGCAATCCCTTTCGCAGTTAAAATTTGCGACAGTAAAAAATTATTTTTTGCAAAATTTACTATAGAAGAGGCAATCCCTGGCGTATTTAAAATTTGCGACAGTATAAAATTAATTTTTGTAAAATTTACTGTAGAAAAGGCAATCCCTGGCGCAATTAAAATTTGCGACAATAAAAAATTAATTTTTGAAAAATTTACTATAGAAAGGCAAGCCCTGGCGCAATTAAAATTTGCGACAGTAAAAAATTATTTTTTGCTAAATCTACTATAGAAAAGGCAATCCCTAGCGCAGATAAAATTTGCGACAGTAAAAAATTATTTTTTGCAAAATTTACTATAGAAGAGGCAATCCCTGGCGTAATTAAAATTTGCGACAGTAGAAAATTATTTTTTGAAAAATTTACTATAGAAAAGCCATCCCTTGCGTAATTAAAATTTTCGACAGTAAAATATTATTTTTGAAAAATTTACTGTAGAAAAGGCAATCCCTGGCGGATTTAAAATTTGCGACAGTATAAAATTATTTTTTGAGTAATTTACTATAGAAAAGGCAATCCCTGGCGCAATTAAAATTTGCGACATTAAAAAATTATTTTTTGCAAATTTACTATAGGAAAGGCAATCTCTGGCGTATATAAAATTTGCGACAGTAAAAAATTAATTTGTGAAAAATTTACTATAGAAAAGGCAATCCCTGGCGTAATTAAAATTTGCGACAGTAAAAAATTATTTTTTGAAAAATTTACTGTAGAAAAGGCAATCCCTGGCGTAATTAAAATTTGCGACAGTAAAAAATTAGTTTTTGAAAAATTTACTGTAGAAAAGGCAATCCCTGGGGCAATTAAAATTTGCAACAGTAGAAAATTATTTTTTGAAAAATTTACTACAGAAAAGGCAATCCCTGGCGTAATTAAAATTTGCGACAGTAAAAAATTATTTTTTGAAAAATTGAATATAGAAAAGGCAATCCCTGGCGTATTTAAAATTTGCGACAGTATAAAATTATTTTTTGAATAATTTACTATAGAAAAGGCAATCCCTGGCGCAATTAAAATTTGCGACAGGAAAAAATTATTTTTTGAATAATTTACTATAGAAAAGGCAATCCCTGGCGCAATTAAAATTTGCGACAGTAAAAAATTATTTTTTGCAAAATTTACTATAGAAGAGGCAATCCCTGGCGTATTTAAAATTTGCGACAGTATAAAATTAATTTGTGAAAAATTTACTACAGAGAAGGCAATCACTGGCGTATTTAAAATTTGCGGCAGTAAAAAATTATTTTTTGATTAATATACTGCAGAAACGGCAATCCCTGGCGCAATTAAAATTTGCGACAGTAGAAAATTATTTTTTGAAAAATGTACTGTAGAAAAGGCAATCCCTGGCGCAATTAAAATTTGCGACAGTAGAAAATTATTTTTTGAAAAATTTACTATAGAAAAGGCAATCCCTGGCGCAGTTAAAATTTGCGACAGTAAAAAATTATTTTTTGCAAAATTTACTGTACAAAGGGCAATCCTTGGCGCAATTAAAATTTGCGACAGTAAAAAATTATTTTTTGAAAAATTTACTATAGAAAAAGCAATCCCTGGCGCAATTAAAATTTGCGACAGTAAAAAATTATTTTTTGAATAATTTACTATAGAAAAAACAATCCCTGGCGCAATTAAAATTTGCGACAGTAAAAAATTATTTTTTGCAAAATTTACTGTAGAAAAGGCAATCCCTGGCGCAATTAAAATTTGCGACAGTAAAAAATTATTTCTTGAAAAATTTACTATAGAAAAGGCAATCCCTGGCGGATTTAAAGCGACAGTAAAAAATTAATTATTGAAAAATTTACTATGGAAAAGGCAATCCCTGGCGCAATTAAAATTGGCGACAGTAAAAAATTATTTTTTGAATAATTTACTATAGAAAAGGCAATCCCTGGCGTAATTAAAATTTGCGAGAGTAAAAAATTATTTTTTGAATAATTTACTATATAAAAGGCAATCCCTGGCGCAATTAAAATTTGCGATAGTAAAAAATTATTTTTTGAATAATTTACTATAGAAAAGGCAATTCCTGGCGCAATTAAAATTTGCGACAATAGAAAATAATTTTTTGAAAAATTTACTATAGAAAAGGTAATCCCTGGCGTAATTAAAACTTGCGACAGTAAAAAATTATTTTTTGTAAAATTTACTCCAGAAAAGGCAATCCTTGGCGCAATTAAAATTTGCGACAGTAGAAAATTATTTTTTGTAAAATTTACTGTAGAAAAGGCAATCCCTGGCGCAATTAAAATTTCCGACAATAAAAAATTATTTTTTTAAAATTTACTGTAGAAAAGGCAATCCCTGGCGGATTTAAAATTTGCGACAGTAAAAAATTATTTTTTGAATAATTTACTATGGAAAAGGCAATCCCTGGCGGATTTAAAATTTGCGACAGTAAAAAATTAATTTTTGAAAAATTTACTGTAGAAAAGGCAATCCCTGGCGTAATTAAAATTTGCGACAGTAAAAAATTATTTTTTGCAAAATTTACTACAGAAAAGGCAATCCCTAGCGCAGTTAAAATTTGCGACAGTAAAAAATTATTTTTTGCAAAATTTACTATAGAAGAGGCAATCCCTGGCGTAATTCAAATTTGCGACAGTAGAAAATTATTTTTTGAAAAATTTACTATAGAAAAGCCATCCCTGGCGTAATTAAAATTTTCGACAGTAAAAAATTAATTTTTGAAAAATTTACTGTAGAAAAGGCAATCCCTGGCGCAATTAAAATTTGCGACAGTAAAAAATTATTTTTTGCAAAATTTACTATAGAAGAGGCAATCCCTGGCGTATTTAAAATTTGCGACAGTATAAAATTAATTTGTGAAAAATTTACTACAGAAAAGGCAATCCCTGGCGTATTTAAAATTTGCGACAGTAAAAATTTATTTTTTTATTAATATACTGCAGAAACGGCAATCCCTGGCGTAATTAAAATTTGCGACAGTAGAAAATTATTTTTTGAAAAATGTACTGTAGAAAAGGCAATCCCAGGCGCAATTAAAATTTGCGACAGTAGAAAATTATTTTTTGAAAAATTTACTATAGAAAAGGCAATCCATGGCGCAGTTAAAATTTGCGACAGTAAAAAATTATTTTTTGCAAAATTTACTGTACAAAGGGCAATCCCTGGCGCAATTAAAATTTGCGACATTAAAAAATTATTTTTTGTAAAATTTACTTTAGAAAAAGCAATCGCTGGCGCAATTAAAATTTGCGACAGTAAAAAATTATTTTTTGAATAATTTACTATAGAAATGACAATCCCTGGCGCAATTAAAATTTGCGACAGTAAAAAATTATTTTTTGCAAAATTTACTGTAGAAAAGGCAATCCCTGGCGCAATTAAAATTTGCGACAGTAAAAAATTATTTCTTGAAAAATTTACTATAGAAAAGGCAATCCCTGGCGGATTTAAAATTTGCGACAGTAAAAAATTAATTATTGAAAAATTTACTATAGAAAAGGCAATCCCTGGCGCAATTAAAATTGGTGACAGTAAAAAATTATTTTTTGAATAATTTACTATAGAAAAGGCAATCCCTGGCGTAATTAAAATTTGCGAGAGTAAAAAATTATTTTTTGAATAATTTACTATATAAAAGGCAATCCCTGGCGGATTTAAAATTTGCGACCGTAAAAAATTAATTTTTGAAAAATTTACTATAGAAAAGGCAATCCCTGGCGTAATTAAAATTTGCGACAGTAAAAAATTAATTTTTGAAAAATTTACTATTAAAAATGCAATCCCTGGCGCAATTAAAATTTGCGACAGTAAAAAATTATTCTTTGCTAAATTTACTATAGAAAAGGCAATCCCTGGCGCAGTCAAAATTTGCGACAGTAAAAAATTATTTTTTGCAAAATTTACTATAGAAGAGGCCATCCCTGGCGCATTTAAAATTTGCGACAGTATAAAATAAATTTTTGTAAAATTTACTGTAGAAAAGGCAATCCCTGGCGCAATTAAAATTTGCGACAATAAAAAATTAATTTTTGAAAAATTTACTATAGAAAGGCAAACCCTGGCGCAATTAAAATTTGCGACAGTAAAAAATTATTTTTTGCTAAATTTACTATAGAAAAGGCAATCCCTAGCGCAGTTAAAATTTGCGACAGTAAAAAATTATTTTTTGCAAAATTTACTATAGAAGAGGCAATCCCTGGCGTAATTAAAATTTGCGACAGTAGAAAATTATTTTTTGAAAAATTTACTATAGAAAAGCCATCCCTGGCGTAATTAAAATTTTCGACAGTAAAAAATTAATTTTTGAAAAATTTACTGTAGAAAAGGCAATCCCTGGCGGATTTAAAATTTGCGACAGTATAAAATTATTTTTTGAGTAATTTACTATAGAAAAGGCAATCCATGGCGCAATTAAAATTTGCGACAGTAAAAAAATATTTTTTGCAAAATTTACTATAGAAAAGGCAATCCCTGGCGTATTTAAAATTTGCGACAGTATAAAATTATTTTTTGAATAATTTACTATAGAAAAGGCAATCCCTGGCGCAATTAAAATTTGCGACAGGAAAAAATTATTTTTGAATAATTTACTATAGAAAAGGCAATCCCTGGCGCAATTAAAATTTGCGACAGTAAAAAATTATTTTTTGCAAAATTTACTATAGAAAAGGCAATCCCTGGCGTATTTAAAATTTGCGAAAGTATAAAATTAATTTGTGAAAAATTTACTACAGAGAAGGCAATCCCTGGCGTATTTAAAATTTGGGACAGTAAAAAATTATTTTTTGATTAATATACTGCAGAAACGGCAATCCCTGTCGCAATTAAAATTTGCGACAGTAGAAAATTATTTTTTGAAAAATGTACTGTAGAAAAGGCAATCCCTGGCGCAATTAAAATTTGCGACAGTAGAAAATTATTTTTTGAAAAATTTACTATAGAAAAGGCAATCCCTGGCGCAGTTAAAATTTGCGACAGTAAAAAAATATTTTTTGCAAAATTTACTGTACAAAGGGCAATCCCTGGCGCAATTAAAATTTGCGACAGTAAAAAATTATTTTTTGAAAAATTTACTATAGAAAAAGCAATCCCTGGCGCAATTAAAATTTGCGACAGTAAAAAATTATTTTTTGAATAATTTACTATAGAAAAGACAATCCCTGGCGCAATTAAAATTTGCGACAGTAAAAAATTATTTTTTACAAAATTTACTGTAGAAAAGGCAATCCCTGGCGCAATTAAAATTTGCGACAGTAAAAAATTATTTCTTGAAAAATTTACTATAGAAAAGGCAATCCCTGGCGGATTTAAAATTTGCGACAGTAAAAAATTAATTATTGAAAAATTTACTATAGAAAAGACAATCCCTGGCGCAATTAAAATTGGCGACAGTAAAAACTTATTTTTTGAATAATTTACTAAAGAAAAGGCAATCCCTGGCCTAATTAAAATTTGCGAGAGTAAAAAATTAATTATTTTTTGAATGATTTACTATATAAAAGGCAATCCCTGGCGGATTTAAAATTTGCGACCGTAAAAAATTAATTTTTGAAAAATTTACTATAGAAAAGGCAATCCCTGGCGTAATTAAAATTTGCGACAGTAAAAAATTAATTTTGGAAAAATTTACTATAGAAAATGCAATCCCTGGCGCAATTAAAATTTGCGACAGTAAAAAATTATTTTTTGAATAATTTACTATAGAAAAGGCAATTCTTGGCGCAATTAAAATTTGCGACAGTAGAAAATAATTTTTTGAAAAATTTACTATAGAATAGGTAATCCCTGGCGTAATTAAAACTTGCGACAGTAAAAAATTATTTTTTGTAAAATTTACTGTAGAAAAGGCAATCCCTGGCGCAATTAAAATTTGTGACAGTAGAAAATTATTTTTTGTAAAATTTACTGTAGAAAAGGCAATCCCTGGCGAAATTAAAATTTGCGACAGTAAAAAATTATTTTTTTAAAATTTACTGTAGAAAAGGCAATCCCTGGCGCAATTAAAATTTGCGACAGTAAAAAATAATTTTTTGAATAATTTACTATAGAAAAGGCAATCCCTGGCGGATTTAAAATTTGCGACAGTAAAAAATTAATTTTTGAAAAATTTACTGTAGAAAAGGCAATCCCTAGCGTAATTAAAATTTGCGACAGTAAAAAATTATTTTTTGCAAAATTTACTACAGAAAAGGCAATCCCTGGCGCAATTAAAATTCGCGACAGTATAAAATTAATTTTTGAAAAATTTACTATAGAAAAGGCAATCCCCGGCGTAATTAAAATTTGCGACAGTAAAAAATTAATTTGTGAAAAATTTACTATAGAAAAGGCAATCCCTGGCGTAATTAAAATTTGCGACAGTAAAAAATTATTTTTTGAATAATTTACTATAGAAAAGGCAATCCCTGGCGGATTTAAAATTTGCGACAGTAAAAACTTAATTTTTGAAAAATTTACTATAGAAGAGGCAATCCCTGGCGTAATTAAAATTTGCGACAGTAAAAAATTAATTTTTGAAAAATTTACTATAGAAAATGCAATCCCTGGCGCAATTAAAATTTGCGACAGTAAAAAATTATTTTTTGAATAATTTACTATAGAAAAGGCAATCCCTGGCGCAATTAAAATTTGCGACAGTAGAAAATAATTTTTTGAAAAATTTACTATAGAAAAGGTAAACCCTGGCATAATTAAAACTTGCAACAGTAAAAAATTATTTTTTGTAAAATTTACTGTAGAAAAGGCAATCCCTGGCGCAATTAAAATTTGCGACAGTAGAAAATTATTTTTTGTAAAATTTACTGTAGAAAAGGCAATCCCTGGCGCAATTAAAATTTGCGACAGTAAAAAATTATTTTTTGAAAAATTCACTGTAGAAAAGGCAATCCCTGGCGCAATTAAAATTTGCGACAGTAAACAATTATTTTTTGAATAATTTACTGTAGAAAAGGCAATCCCTGGCGCAATTAAAATTTGCGACAGTAAACAATTATTTTTTGAATAATTTACTATAGAAAAGGCAATCCCTGGCGGATTTAAAATTTGCGACAGTAAAAAATTAATTTTTGAAAAATTTACTGTAGAAAAGGCAATCCCTGGCGTAATTAAAATTTGTGACAGTAAAAAATTATTTTTTCAAAATTTACTATAGAAAAGGCAATCCCTGGCGCAATTAAAATTTGCGACAGTAAAAAATTATTTTTTTAAAAATTTACTGTAGAATAGGCAATCGCTGGCGTATTTATAATTTGCGACAGTATAAAATTAATTTTCGTAAAATTTACTGTAGAAAAGGCAATCCCTGGCGCAATTAAAATTTGTGACAATAAAAAATTAATTTTTGAAAAATTTACTATAGAAAGGCAAACCCTGGCGCAATTAAAATTTGCGACAGTAGAAAATTATTTTTTGCTAAATTTACTATAGAAAAGGCAATCCCTGGCGCAGTTAAAATTTGCGACAGTAAAAAATTATTTTTTGCAAAATTTACTATAGAAGAGGCAATCCCTGGCGTAATTAAAATTTGCGACAGTAGAAAATAATTTTTTGAAAAATTTACTATAGAAAAGCAATCCCTGGCGTAATTAAAATTTTCGACAGTAAAAAATTAATTTTTGAAAAATTTACTGTAGAAAAGGCAATCCCTGGCGCAATTAAAATTTGCGACAGTAAAAAATTAATTTTTGAAAAATTTACTGTAGAAAAGGCAATCCCTGGCGTAATTAAAATTTGCGACAGTAAAAAAATAATTTTTGAAAAATTTACTATAGAAAAGGCAATCCCTGGCGTATTTAAAATTTGCGACAGTAAAAAATTAATTTGTGGAAAATTTGCTATAGAAAAGGCAATCCCTGGCGTAATTAAAATTTGCGACAGTAAAAAATTATTTTTTGAAAAATTTACTGTAGAAAAGGCAATCCCTGGCGTAATTAAAATTTGCGACAGTAAAAAATTAGTTTTTGAAAAATTTACTGTAGAAAAGGCAATCCCTGGGGCAATTAAAATTTGCAACAGTAGAAAATTATTTTTTGAAAAATTTACTATAGAAAAGGCAATCCCTGGCGTAATTAAAATTTGCGACAGTAAAAAATTATTTTTTGAAAAATTTACTATAGAAAAGGCAATCCCTGGCGTATTTAAAATTTGCGACAGTATAAAATTATTTTTTGAATAATTTACTATAGAAAAGGCAATACCTGGCGCAATTAAAATTTGCGACAGGAAAAAATTATTTTTTGAATAATTTACTATAGAAAAGGCAATCCCTGGCGCAATTAAAATTTGCGACAGTAAAAAATTATTTTTTGAAAAATTTACTATAGAAGAGTCAATCCCTGGCGTATTTAAAATTTGCGACAGTATAAAATTAATTTGTGAAAAATTTACTATAGAAAAGGCAATCCCTGGCGTATTTAAAATTTGCGACAGCAAAAAATTATTTTTTGATTAATATACTGCAGAAACGGCAATCCCTGGCGCAATTAAAATTTGCGACAGTAGAAAATTATTTTTTGAAAAATGTACTGTAGAAAAGGCAATCCCTGGCGCAATTAAAATTTGCGCCAGTAGAAAATTATTTTTTGAAAAATTTACTATAGAAAAGGCAATCCCTGGCGCAGTTAAAATTTGCGACAGTAAAAAATTATTTTTTGCAAAATTTACTGTACAAAGGGCAATCCCTGGCGCAATTAAAATTTGCGACAGTAAAAAATTATTTTTTGAAAAATTTACTATAGAAAAAGCAATCCCTGGCGCAATTAAAATTTGCGACAGTAAAAAATTATTTTTTGAATAATTTACTATAGAAAAGACAATCCCTGGCGCAATTAAAATTTGCGACAGTAAAAAATTATTTTTTGCAAAATTTACTGTAGAAAAGGCAATCCCTGGCGCAATTAAAATTTGCGACAGTAAAAAATTATTTTTTGAAAAATTTACTATAGAAAAGGCAATCCCTGGCGGATTTAAAATTTGCGACAGTAAAAAATTAATTATTGAAAAATTTACTATAGAAAAGGCAATCCCTGGCGCAATTAAAATTGGCGACAGTAAAAAATTATTTTTTGAATAATTTACTATAGAAAAGGCAATCCCTGGCGTAGTTAAAATTTGCGACATTAAAAAATTATTTTTTGAATAATTTACTATAGAAAAGGCAATCCCTGGCGGATTTAAAATTTGCGACAGTAAAAAATTAATTTTTGAAAAATTTACTATAGAAAAGGC
This sequence comes from Dioctria linearis, assembly GCA_963930735.1. Lineage (NCBI taxonomy): Eukaryota > Metazoa > Arthropoda > Insecta > Diptera > Asilidae > Dioctria > Dioctria linearis. The sequence goes on from CAWVNZ010001964.1 coordinate 109,108, forward strand.
AATCCCTGGCGTAATTAAAATTAGCGACAGTAAAAAATTAATTTTTGAAAAATTTACTATAGAAAATGCAATCCCTGGCGCAATTAAAATTTGCGACAGTAAAAAATTATTTTTTGAATAATTTACTATATAAAAGACAATCCCTGGCGCAATTAAAATTTGCGACAGTAGAAAATAATTTTTTGAAAAATTTACTATAGAAAAGGTAATCCCTGGCGTAATTAAAACTTGCGACAGTAAAAAATTATTTTTTGTAAAATTTACTGTAGAAAAGGCAATCCCTGGCGCAATTAAAATTTGCGAGAGTAGAAAATTATTTTTTGTAAAATTTACTGTAGAAAAGGCAATCCCTGGCGCAATTAAAATTTGCGACAGTAAAAAATTATTTTTTGAATAATTTACTATAGAAAAGGCAATCCCTGGCGGATTTAAAATTTGCGACAGTAAAAAATTAATTTTTGAAAAATTTACTGCAGAAAAGGCAATCCCTGGCGTAATTAAAATTTGTGAGAGTAAAAAATTATTTTTTGCAAAATTTACTATAGAAAAGGCAATCCCTGGCGCAATTAAAATTTGCGACAGTAAAAAATTATTTTTTGAAAAATTTACTGTAGAAAAGGCAATCGCTGGCGCAGTTAAAATTTGCGACAATAGAAAATAATTTTTTGAAAAATTTACTATAGAAAAGGCAATCCCTGGCGTAATTAAAATTTTCGACAGTAAAAAATTAATTTTTGAAAAATTTAATGTAGAAAAGGTAATCCCTGGCGCAATTAAAACTTGCGACAGTAAAAAATTATTTTTTGAAAAATTTACTGTAGAAAAGGCAATCCCTGGCGCAATTAAAATTTGCGACAGTAGAAAATTATTTTTTGTAAAATTCACTGTAGAAAAGGCAATCCCTGGCGCAATTAAAATTTGCGACAGTAAACAATTATTTTTTGAATAATTTACTGTAGAAAAGGCAATCCCTGGCGCAATTAAAATTTGCGACAGTAAACAATTATTTTTTGAATAATTTACTATAGAAAAGGCAATCCCTGGCGGATTTAAAATTTGCGACAGTAAAAAATTAATTTTTGAAAAATTTACTGTAGAAAAGGCAATCCCTGGCGTAATTAAAATTTGTGACAGTAAAAAATTATTTTTTCAAAATTTACTATAGAAAAGGCAATCCCTGGCGCAATTAAAATTTGCGACAGTAAAAAATTATTTTTTTAAAAATTTACTGTAGAATAGGCAATCGCTGGCGTATTTATAATTTGCGACAGTATAAAATTAATTTTCGTAAAATTTACTGTAGAAAAGGCAATCCCTGGCGCAATTAAAATTTGTGACAATAAAAAATTAATTTTTGAAAAATTTACTATAGAAAGGCAAACCCTGGCGCAATTAAAATTTGCGACAGTAGAAAATTATTTTTTGCTAAATTTACTATAGAAAAGGCAATCCCTGGCGCAGTTAAAATTTGCGACAGTAAAAAATTATTTTTTGCAAAATTTACTATAGAAGAGGCAATCCCTGGCGTAATTAAAATTTGCGACAGTAGAAAATAATTTTTTGAAAAATTTACTATAGAAAAGCAATCCCTGGCGTAATTAAAATTTTCGACAGTAAAAAATTAATTTTTGAAAAATTTACTGTAGAAAAGGCAATCCCTGGCGCAATTAAAATTTGCGACAGTAAAAAATTAATTTTTGAAAAATTTACTGTAGAAAAGGCAATCCCTGGCGTAATTAAAATTTGCGACAGTAAAAAAATAATTTTTGAAAAATTTACTATAGAAAAGGCAATCCCTGGCGTATTTAAAATTTGCGACAGTAAAAAATTAATTTGTGGAAAATTTGCTATAGAAAAGGCAATCCCTGGCGTAATTAAAATTTGCGACAGTAAAAAATTATTTTTTGAAAAATTTACTGTAGAAAAGGCAATCCCTGGCGTAATTAAAATTTGCGACAGTAAAAAATTAGTTTTTGAAAAATTTACTGTAGAAAAGGCAATCCCTGGGGCAATTAAAATTTGCAACAGTAGAAAATTATTTTTTGAAAAATTTACTATAGAAAAGGCAATCCCTGGCGTAATTAAAATTTGCGACAGTAAAAAATTATTTTTTGAAAAATTTACTATAGAAAAGGCAATCCCTGGCGTATTTAAAATTTGCGACAGTATAAAATTATTTTTTGAATAATTTACTATAGAAAAGGCAATCCCTGGCGCAATTAAAATTTGCGACAGGAAAAAATTATTTTTTGAATAATTTACTATAGAAAAGGCAATCCCTGGCGCAATTAAAATTTGCGACAGTAAAAAATTATTTTTTGAAAAATTTACTATAGAAGAGGCAATCCCTGGCGTATTTAAAATTTGCGACAGTATAAAATTAATTTGTGAAAAATTTACTATAGAAAAGGCAATCCCTGGCGTATTTAAAATTTGCGACAGCAAAAAATTATTTTTTGATTAATATACTGCAGAAACGGCAATCCCTGGCGCAATTAAAATTTGCGACAGTAGAAAATTATTTTTTGAAAAATGTACTGTAGAAAAGGCAATCCCTGGCGCAATTAAAATTTGCGCCAGTAGAAAATTATTTTTTGAAAAATTTACTATAGAAAAGGCAATCCCTGGCGCAGTTAAAATTTGCGACAGTAAAAAATTATTTTTTGCAAAATTTACTGTACAAAGGGCAATCCCTGGCGCAATTAAAATTTGCGACAGTAAAAAATTATTTTTTGAAAAATTTACTATAGAAAAAGCAATCCCTGGCGCAATTAAAATTTGCGACAGTAAAAAATTATTTTTTGAATAATTTACTATAGAAAAGACAATCCCTGGCGCAATTAAAATTTGCGACAGTAAAAAATTATTTTTTGCAAAATTTACTGTAGAAAAGGCAATCCCTGGCGCAATTAAAATTTGCGACAGTAAAAAATTATTTTTTGAAAAATTTACTATAGAAAGGGCAATCCCTGGCGGATTTAAAATTTGCGACAGTAAAAAATTAATTATTGAAAAATTTACTATAGAAAAGGCAATCCCTGGCGCAATTAAAATTGGCGACAGTAAAAAATTATTTTTTGAATAATTTACTATAGAAAAGGCAATCCCTGGCGTAGTTAAAATTTGCGACAGTAAAAAATTATTTTTTGAATAATTTACTATAGAAAAGGCAATCCCTGGCGGATTTAAAATTTGCGACAGTAAAAAATTAATTTTTGAAAAATTTACTATAGAAAAGGCAATCCCTGGCGTAATTAAAATTAGCGACAGTAAAAAATTAATTTTTGAAAAATTTACTATAGAAAATGCAATCCCTGGCGCAATTAAAATTTGCGACAGTAAAAAATTATTTTTTGAATAATTTACTATATAAAAGACAATCCCTGGCGCAATTAAAATTTGCGACAGTAGAAAATAATTTTTTGAAAAATTTACTATAGAAAAGGTAATCCCTGGCGTAATTAAAACTTGCGACAGTAAAAAATTATTTTTTGTAAAATTTACTGTAGAAAAGGCAATCCCTGGCGCAATTAAAATTTGCGAGAGTAGAAAATTATTTTTTGTAAAATTTACTGTAGAAAAGGCAATCCCTGGCGCAATTAAAATTTGCGACAGTAAAAAATTATTTTTTGAATAATTTACTATAGAAAAGGCAATCCCTGGCGGATTTAAAATTTGCGACAGTAAAAAATTAATTTTTGAAAAATTTACTGTAGAAAAGGCAATCCCTGGCGTAATTAAAATTTGTGAGAGTAAAAAATTATTTTTTGCAAAATTTACTATAGAAAAGGCAATCCCTGGCGCAATTAAAATTTGCGACAGTAAAAAATTATTTTTTGAAAAATTTACTGTAGAAAAGGCAATCGCTGGCGCAGTTAAAATTTGCGACAATAGAAAATAATTTTTTGAAAAATTTACTATAGAAAAGGCAATCCCTGGCGTAATTAAAATTTTCGACAGTAAAAAATTAATTTTTGAAAAATTTAATGTAGAAAAGGTAATCCCTGGCGCAATTAAAACTTGCGACAGTAAAAAATTATTTTTTGAAAAATTTACTGTAGAAAAGGCAATCCCTGGCGCAATTAAAATTTGCGACAGTAGAAAATTATTTTTTGTAAAATTTACTGTAGTAAAGGCAATCCCTGGCGCAATTAAAATTTGCGACAGTAAAAAATTATTTTTTGAAAAATTTATTGTAGAAAAGGCAATCCCTGGCGCAATTAAAATTTGCGACAGTAAAAAAATTATTTTTTGAATAATTTACGATAGAAAAGGCAATCCCTGGCGGATTTAAAATTTGCGACAGTAAAAAATTAATTTTTGAAAAATTTACTGTAGAAAAGGCAATCCCTGGCGTAATTAAAATTTGTGACAGTAAAAAATTATTTTTTGCAAAATTTACTATAGAAAAGGCAATCCCTGGCGCCATTAAAATTTGCGACAGAAAAAACTATTTTTTAAAAATTTACTGTAGAATAGGCAATCGCTGGCGCAGTTAAAATTTGCGACAATAGAAAATTATTTTTTGAAAAATTTACTATAGAAAAGGCAATTCCTGGCGTAATTAAAATTTTCGACAGTAAAAAATTATGTTTTGCTAAATTTACTATAGAAAAGGCAATCCCTGGCGCAGTTAAAATTTGCGACAGTAAAAAATTATTTTTTGCAAAATTTACTATAGAAGAGGCAATCCCTGGCGTATTTAAAATTTGCGACAGTATAAAATTAATTTATGTAAAATTTACTGTAGAAAAGGCAATCCCTGGCGCAATTAAAATTTGCGACAATAAAAAATTAATTTTTGAAAAATTTACTATAGAAAGGCAAACCCTGGCGCAATTAAAATTTGCGACAGTAAAAAATTATTTTTTGCTAAATTTAGTATAGAAAAGGCAATCCCTGGCGCAGTTAAAATTTGCGACAGTAAAAAATTATTTTTTGCAAAATTTACTATAGAAGAGGCAATCCCTGGCGTAATTAAAATTTGCGACAGTAGAAAATTATTTTTTGAAAAATTTACTATCGAAAAGCAATCCCTGGCTTAATTAAAATTTTCGACAGTAAAAAATTAATTTTTGAAAAATTTACTGTAGAAAAGGCAATGCCTGGCGCAATTAAAATTTGCGACAGTAAAAAATTAATTTTTGAAAAATTTTCTGTAGAAAAGGCAATCCCTGGCGTAATTAAAATTTGCGACAGTAAAAAAATAATTTTTGAAAAATTTACTATAGAAAAGGCAATCCCTGGCGTATTTAAAATTTGCGACAGTATAAAATTATTTTTTGAGTAATTTACTATAGAAAAGGCAATCGCTGGCGCAATTAAAATTTGCGACAGTAAAAAAAAATTTTTGCAAAATTTACTATAGAAAAGGCAATCCCTGGCGTATTTAAAATTTGCGACAGTAAAAAATTAATTTGTGAAAAATTTACTATAGAAAAGGCAATCCCTGGCGTAATTAAAATTTGCGACAGTAAAAAATTATTTTTTGAAAAATTTACTGTAGAATAGGCAATCCCTGGCGTAATTAAAATTTGCGACAGTAAAAAATTAGTTTTTGAAAAATTTACTGTAGAAAAGGCAATCCCTGGGGCAATTAAAATTTGCAACAGTAGAAAATTATTTTTTGAAAAATTTACTATAGAAAAGGCAATCCCTGGCGTAATTAAAATTTGCGACAGTAAAAAATTATTTTTTGAAAAATTTACTATAGAAAAGGCAATCCTTGGCGTATTTAAAATTTGCGACAGTATAAAATTATTTTTTGAATAATTTACTATAGAAAAGGCAATCCCTGGCGCAATTAAAATTTGCGACAGGAAAAAATTATTTTTTGAATAATTTACTATAGAAAAGGCAATCCCTGGCGCAATTAAAATTTGCGACAGTAAAAAATTATTTTTTGCAAAATTTACTATAGAAGAGGCAATCCCTGGCGTATTTAAAATTTGCGACAGTATAAAATTAATTTGTGAAAAATTTACTATAGAAAAGGCAATCCCTGGCGTATTTAAAATTTGCGACAGTAAAAAATTATTTTTTGATTAATATACTGCAGAAACGGCAATCCCTGGCGCAATTAAAATTTGCGACAGTAGAAAATTATTTTTTGAAAAATGTACTGTAGAAAAGGCAATCCCTGGCGCAATTAAAATTTGCGACAGTAGAAAATTATTTTTTGAAAAATTTACTATACAAAAGGCAATCCCTGGCGCAGTTAAAATTTGCGACAGTAAAAAATTATTTTTTGCAAAATTTACTGTACAAAGGGCAATCCCTGGCGCAATTAAAATTTGCGACAGTAAAAAATTATTTTTTGAAAAATTTACTATAGAAAGGCAATCCCTGGCGGATTTAAAATTTGCGACAGTAAAAAATTAATTATTGAAAAATTTACTATAGAAAAGGCAATCCCTGGCGCAATTAAAATTGGCGACAGTAAAAAATTATTTTTTGAATAATTTACTATAGAAAAGGCAATCCCTGGCGTAATTAAAATTTGCGACAGTAAAAAATTATTTTTTGAATAATTTACTATATAAAAGGCAATCCCTGGCGGATTTAAAATTTGCGATCGTAAAAAATTAATTTTTGAAAAATTTACTATAGAAAAGGCAATCCCTGGCGTAATTAAAATTTGCGACAGTAAAAAATTAATTTTTGAAAAATTTACTATAGAAAATGCAATCCCTGGCGCAATTAAAATTTGCGACAGTAAAAAATTATTTTTTGAATAATTTACTATAGAAAAGGCAATTCCTGGCGCAATTAAAATTTGCGACAGTAGAAAATAATTTTTTGAAAAATTTACTATAGAAAAGGTAATCCCTGGCGTAATTAAAACTTGCGACAGTAAAAAATTATTTTTTGTAAAATTTTTTGTAGAAAAGGCAATCCCTGGCGCAATTAAAATTTGCGACAATAAAAAATATTTTTTGAAAAATTTACTGTAGAAAAGGCAATCCCTGGCGCAATTAAAATTTGCGACAGTAAAAAATTATTTTTTGAATAATTTACTATAGAAAAGGCAATCCCTGGTGGATTTAAAATTTGCGACAGTAAAAAATTAATTTTTGAAAAATTTACTGTAGAAAAGTCAATCCCTGGCGTAATTAAAATTTGCGACAGTAAAAAATTATTTTTTGCAAAATTTACTACAGAAAAGGCAATCCCTGGAGCAATTAAAATTTCCGACAGTTTAAAATTAATTTTTGAAAAATTTACTATAGAAAAGGCAATCCCCGGCGTAATTAAAATTTGCGACAGTAAAAAATTAATTTGTGAAAAATTTACTATAGAAAAGGCAATCCCTGGCGTAATTAAAATTTGCGACAGTAAAAAATTAATTTTTGAATAATTTACTATAGAAAAGGCAATCCCTGGCGGATTTAAAATTTGCGACAGTAAAAAATTAATTTTTGTAAAATTTACTATAGAAAAGGCAATCCCTGGCGTAATTAAAATTTGCGACAGTAAAAAATTAATTTTTGAAAAATTTACTATAGAAAATGCAATCCCTGGCGCAATTAAAATTTGCGACAGTAAAAAATTATTTTTTGAATAATTTACTATAGAAAAGGCAATCCCTGGCGCAATTAAAATTTGCGACAGTAGAAAATAATTTTTTGAAAAATTTACTATAGAAAAGGTAATCCCTGGCGTAATTAAAACTTGCGACAGTAAAAAATTATTTTTTGTAAAATTTACTGTAGAAAAGGCAATCCCTGGCGCAATAAAAATTTGCGACAGTAGAAAATTATTTTTTGTAAAATTTACTGTAGATAAGGCAATCCCTGGCGCAATTAAAATTTGCGACAGTAAAAAATTATTTTTTGAAAAATTTACTGTAGAAAAGGCAATCCCTGGCGCAATTAAAATTTGCGACAGTAAAAAATTATTTTTTGAATAATTTACTATAGAAAAGGCAATCCCTGGCGGATTTAAAATTTGCGACAGTAAAAAATTAATTTTTGAAAAATTTACTGTAGAAAAGGCAATCCCTGGCGTAATTAAAATTTGTGACAGTAAAAAATTATTTTTTGCAAAATTTACTATAGAAAAGGCAATCCCTGGCGCAATTAAAATTTGCGACAGTAAAAAATTATTTTTTGAAAAATTTACTGTAGAAAAGGCAATCGCTGGCGCAGTTAAAATTTGCGACAATAGAAAATAATTTTTTGAAAAATTTACTATAGAAAAGGCAATCCCTGGCGTAATTAAAACTTGCGACAGTAAAAAATTATTTTTTGTAAAATTTACTATAGAAAAGGCAATCCCTGGCGTAATTAAAATTTTCGACAGTAAAAAATTATTTTTTGCTAAATTTACTATAAAAAGGCAATCCCTGGCGCAGTTAAAATTTGCGACAGTAAAAAATTATTTTTTGCAAAATTTACTATAGAAGAGGCAATCCCTGGCGTATTTAAAATTTGCGACAGTATAAAATTAATTTTTGTAAAATTTACTGTAGAAAAGGCAATCCCTGGCGCAATTAAAATTTGCGACAATAAAAAATTAATTTTTGAAAAATTTACTATAGAAAGGCAAACCCTGGCGCAATTAAAATTTGCGACAGTAAAAAATTATTTTTTGCTAAATTAACTATAGAAAAGGCAATCCCTGGCGCAGTTAAAATTTGCGACAGTAAAAAATTATTTTTTGCAAAATTTACTATAGAAGAAGCAATCCCTGGCGTAATTAAAATTTGCGACAGTAGAAAATTATTTTTTGAAAAATTTACTATAGAAAAGCAATCCCTGGCGTAATTAAGATTTGCGACAGTATAAAATTATTTTTTGAGTAATTTACTATAGAAAAGGCAATCCCTGGCGCAATTAAAATTTGCGACAGTAAAAAATTATTTTTTGCAAAATTTACTATAGAAAAGGCAATCCCTGGCGTATTTAAAATTTGCGACAGTAAAAAATTAATTTGTGAAAAATTTACTATAGAAAAGGCAATCCCTGGCGTAATTAAAATTTGCGACAGTAAAAAATTATTTTTTGAAAAATTTACTGTAGAAAAGGCAATCGCTGGCGTAATTAAAATTTGCGACAGTAAAAAATTAGTTTTTGAAAAATTTACTGTAGAAAAGGCAATCCCTGGGGCAATTAAAATTTGCAACAGTAGAAAATTATTTTTTGAAAAATTTACTATAGAAAAGGCAATCCCTGGCGTAATTAATATTTGCGACAGTAAAAAATTATTTTTTGAAAAATTTACTATAGAAAAGGCAATCCCTGGCGTATTTAAAATTTGCAACAGTATAAAATTATTTTTTGAATAATTTACTATAGAAAAGGCAATCCCTGGCGCAATTAAAATTTGCGACAGGAAAAAATTATTTTTTGAATAATTTACTATAGAAAAGGCAATCCCTGGCGTATATAAAATTTGCGACAGTAAAAAATTATTTTTTGCAAAATTTACTATAGAAGAGGCAATCCCTGGCGTATTTAAAATTTGCGACAGTATAAAATTAATTTGTGAAAAATTTACTATAGAAAAGCAATCCCTGGCGTATTTAAAATTTGCGACCGTAAAAAATTATTTTTTGATTAATATACTGCAGAAACGGCAATCCCTGGCGCAATTAAAATTTGGGACAATAGAAAATTATTTTTTGAAAAATGTACTGTAGAAAAGGCAATCCCTGGCGCAATTAAAATTTGCGACAGTAGAAAATTATTTTTTGAACAATTTACTATAGAAAAGGCAATCCCTGGCGCAGTTAAAATTTGCGACAGTAAAAAATTATTTTTTGCAAAATTTACTGTACAAAGGGCAATCCCTGGCGCAATTAAAATTTGCGACAGTAAAAAATTATTTTTTGAAAAATTTACTATAGAAAAAGCAATCCCTGGCGCAATTAAAATTTGCGACAATAAAAAATTATTTTTTGAAAAATTTACTATAGAAAATGCAATCCCTGGCGCAATTAAAATTTGCGAGAGTAAAAAATTATTTTTTGAATAATTTACTATAGAAAAGGCAATCCCTGGCGCAATTAAAATTTGCGACAGTAGAAAATAATTTTTTGAAAAATTTACTATAGAAAAGGTAATCCCTGGCGTAATTAAAACTTGCGACAGTAAAAAATTATTTTTTGTAAAATTTACTGTAGAAAAGGCAATCCCTGGCGCAATTAAAATTTGCGACAGTAGAAAATTATTTTTTGTAAAATTTACTGTAGATAAGGCAATCCCTGGCGCAATTAAAATTTGCGACATAAAAAATTATTTTTTGAAAAATTTACTGTAGAAAAGGCAATCCCTGGCGCAATTAAAATTTGCGACAGTAAAAAATTATTTTTTGAATAATTTACTATAGAAAAGGCAATCCCTGGCGGATTTAAAATTTGCGACAGTAAAAAATTAATTTTTGAAAAATTTACTGTAGAAAAGGCAATCCCTGGCGTAATTAAAATTTGTGACAGTAAAAAATTATTTTTTGCAAAATTTACTATAGAAAAGGCAATCCCTGGCGCAATTAAAATTTGCGACAGTAAAAAATTATTTTTTGAAAAATTTACTGTAGAAAAGGCAATCGCTGGCGCAGTTAAAATTTGCGACAATAGAAAATAATTTTTTGAAAAATTTACTATAGAAAAGGCAATCCCTGGCGTAATTAAAATTTTCGACAGTAAAAAATTAATTTTTGAAAAATTTAATGTAGAAAAGTTAATCCCTGGCGCAATTCAAACTTGCGACAGTAAAAAATTATTTTTTGTAAAATTTACTATAGAAAAGGCAATCCCTGGCGTAATTAAAATTTTCGACAGTACAAAATTATTTTTTGCTAAATTTACTATAGAAAAGGCAATCCCTGGCGCAGTTAAAATTTGCGACAGTAAAAGATTATTTTTTGCAAAATTTACTATAGAAGAGGCAATCCCTGGCGTATTTAAAATTTGCGACAGTATAAAATTAATTTTTGTAAAATTTACTGTAGAAAAGGCAATCCCTGGCGCAATTAAAATTTGCGACAATAAAAAATTAATTTTTGAAAAATTTACTATAGAAAGGCAAACCCTGGCGCAATTAAAATTTGCGACAGTAAAAAATTATTTTTTGCTAAATTTACTATAGAAAAGGCAATCCCTGGCGCAGTTAAAATTTGCGACAGTAAAAAATTATTTTTTGCAAAATTTACTATAGAAGAGGCAATCCCTGGCGTAATTAAAATTTGCGACAGTAGAAAATTATTTTTTGAAAAATTTACTATAGAAAAGCAATCCCTGGCGTAATTAAAATTTGCGACAGTATAAAATTATTTTTTGAGTAATTTACTATAGAAAAGGCAATCCCTGGCGCAATTAAAATTTGCGACAGTAAAAAATTATTTTTTGCAAAATTTACTATAGAAAAGGCAATCCCTGGCGTATTTAAAATTTGCGACAGTAAAAAATTAATTTGTGAAAAATTTACTATAGAAAAGGCAATCCCTGGCGTAATTAAAATGCGCGACAGTAAAAAATAATTTTTTGAAAAATTTACTGTAGAAAAGGCAATCCCTGGCGTAATTAAAATTTGCGACAGTAAAAAATTAGTTTTTGAAAAATTTACTGTAGAAAAGGCAATCCCTGGGGCAATTAAAATTTGCAACAGTAGAAAATTATTTTTTGAAAAATTTACTATAGAAAAGGCAATCCCTGGCGTAATTAAAATTTGCGACAGTAAAAAATTATTTTTGAAAAATTTACTATAGAAAAGGCAATCCCTGGCGTATTTAAAATTTGCAACAATATAAAATAATTTTTTGAATAATTTACTATAGAAATGGCAATCCCTGGCGCAATTAAAATTTGCGACAGGAAAAAATTATTTTTTGAATAATTTACTCTAGAAACGGCAATCCCTGGCGCAATTAAAATTTGCGACAGTAAAAAATTATTTTTTGCAAATTTACTATAGAAGAGGCAATCCCTGGCGTATTTAAAATTTGCGACAGTATAAAATTAATTTGTGAAAAATTTACTATAGAAAAGGCAATCCCTGGCGTATTTAAAATTTGCGACAGTAAAAAATTATTTTTTGATTAATATACTGCAGAAACGGCAATCCCTGGCGCAATTAAAATTTGCGACAGTAGAAAATTATTTTTTGAAAAATGTACTGTAGAAAAGGCAATCCCTGGCGCAATTAAAATTTGCGACAGTAGAAAATAATTTTTTGAAAAATTTACTATAGAAAAGGCAATCCCTGGCGCAGTTAAAATTTGCGACAGTAAAAAATTATTTTTTGCAAAATTTACTGTACAAAGGGCAATCCCTGGCGCAATTAAAATTTGCGACAGTAAAAAATTATTTTTTGAAAAATTTACTATAGAAAAAGCAATCCCTGGCGCAATTAAAATTTGCGACAGTAAAAAATTATTTTTTGAATAATTTACTATAGAAAAGACAATCCCTGGTGCAATTAAAATTTGCGACAGTAAAAAATTATTTTTGGCAAAATTTACTGTAGAAAAGGCAATCCCTGGCGCAATTAAAATTTGCGACAGTAAAAAATTATTTTTTGAAAAATTTACTATAGAAAAGGCAATCCCTGGCGGATTTAAAATTTGCGACAGTAAAAAATTAATTATTTAAAAATTTACTATAGAAAAGGCAATCCCTGGCGCAATTAAAATTGGCGACAGTAAAAAATTATTTTTTGAATAATTTACTATTGAAAAGGCAATCCCTGGCGTAATTAAAATTTGCGACAGTAAAAAATTATTTTTTGAATAATTTACTATATAAAAGGCAATCCCTGGCGGATTTAAAATTTGCGAACGTAAAAAATTAATTTTTGAAAAATTTACTATAGAAAAGGCAATCCCTGGCGTAATTAAAATTTGCGACAGTAAAAAATTAATTTTTGAAAAATTTACTATAGAAAATGCAATCCCTGGCGCAATTAAAATTTGCGACAGTAAAAAATTATTTTTTGAATAATTTACTATAGAAAAGGCAATTCCTGGCGCAATTAAAATTTGCGACAGTAGAAAATAATTTTTTGAAAAATTTACTATAGAAAAGGTAATCCCTGGCGTAATTAAAACTTGCGACAGTAAAAAATTATTTTTTGTAAAATTTACTGTAGAAAAGGCAATCCCTGGCGCAATTAAAATTTGCGACAGTAGAAAATTATTTTTTGTAAAATTTACTGTAGAAAAGGCAATCCCTGGCGCAATTAAAATTTGCGACAGTAAAAAATTATTTTTTGAAAAATTTACTGTAGAAAAGGCAATCCCTGGCGCGATTAAAATTTGCGAAAGTAAAAAATTATTTTTTGAATAATTTACTATAGAAAAGGCAATCCCTGGTGGATTTAAAATTTGCTGCAGTAAAAAATTAATTTTTGAAAAATTTACTGTAGAAAAGGCAATCCCTGGCGTAATTAAAATTTGCGACAGTAAAAAATTATTTTTTGCAAAATTTACTACAGAAAAGGCAATACCTGGCGCAATTAAAATTTGCGACAGTATAAAATTAATTTTTGAAAAATTTACTATAGAAAAGGCAATCCCCGGCGTAATTAAAATTTGCGACAGTAAAAAATTAATTTGTGAAAAATTTACTATAGAAAAGGCAATCCCTGGCGTAATTAAAATTTGCGACAGTAAAAAATTATTTTTTGAATAATTTACTATAGAAAAGGCAATCCCTGGCGGATTTAAAATTTGCGACAGTAAAAAATTAATTTTTGAAAAATTTACTATAGAAAAGGCAATCCCTGGCGTAATTAAAATTTGCGACAGTAAAAAATTAATTTTTGAAAAATTTACTATAGAAAATGCAATCCCTGGCGCAATTAAAATTTGCGACAGTAAAAAATTATTTTTTGAATAATTTACTATAGAAAAGGCAATCCCTGGCGCAATTAAAATTTGCGACAGTAGAAAATAATTTTTTGAAAAATTTACTATAGAAAAGGTAATCCCTGGCGTAATTAAAACTTGCGACAGTAAAAAATTATTTTTTGTAAAATTTACTGTAGAAAAGGCAATCCCTGGCGCAATTAAAATTTGCGACAGTAGAAAATTATTTTTTGTAAAATTTACTGTAGATAAGGCAATCCCTGGCGCAATTAAAATTTGCGAAAGCAAATAATTATTTTTTGAAAAATTTACTGTAGAAAAGGCAATCCCTGGCGCAATTAAAATTTGCGACAGTAAAAAATTATTTTTTGAATAATTTACTATAGAAAAGGCAATCCCTGGCGGATTTAAAATTTGCGACAGTAAAAAATTAATTTTTGAAAAATTTACTGTAGAAAAGGCAATCCCTGGCGTAATTAAAATTTGTGACGGTAAAAAATTAATTTTTGAAAAATTTACTGTAGAAAAGGTAATCCCTGGAGCAATTAAAATTTGCGACAGTAAAAAATTATTTTTCGAAAAATTTACTGTAGAAAAGGCAATCGCTGGCGTAATTAAAATTTTCGACAGTAAAAAAGTAAATTTTGAAAAATTTACTATAGAAAAGGTAATCCCTGGCGCAATTAAAACTTGCGACAGTAAAAAATTATTTTTTGTAAAATTTACTGGAGGAAAGGTAATCCCTGGCGCAATTAAAATTTGCGACAGTAAAAAATTAATTTGTGAAAAATTTACTATAGAAAAGGCAATCCCTGGCGTAATTAAAATTTGCGACAGTAAAAAATTATTTTTTGAAAAATTTACTGTAGAAAAGGCAATCCCTGGCTCAATTAAAATTTGCGACAGTAAAAAAATAATTTTTGAAAAATTTACTGTAGAAAAGGTAATCCCTGGCGGATTTAAAATTTGCGACAGTAAAAAATTAATTTTTGAAAAATTTACTGTAGAAAAGGCAATCCCTGGCGTAATTAAAATTTGCGACAGTAAAAAATTATTTTTTGCAAAATTTACTATAGAAAAGGCAATCCCTGGCGTAATTAAAATTTGCGACAGTATAAAATTAATTTTTGAAAAATTTACTATAGAAAAGGCAATCCCTGGCGTAATTAAAATTTGCGACAGTAAAAAATTAATTTGTGAAAAATTTACTATAGAAAAGGCAATCCCTGGCGTAATTAAAATTTGCGACAGTAAAAAATTAATTTTTGAAAAATTTACTAAAGAAAATGTAATCCCTGGTGCAATTAAAATTTGCGACAGTAAAAAATAATTTTTTGAATAATTTACTATAGAAAAGGCAATCCCTGGCGCAATTAAAATTTGCGACAGTAGAAAATAATTTTTTGAAAAATTTACTATAGAAAAGGTAATCCCTGGCGTGATTAAAACTTGCGACAGTAAAAAATTATTTTTTGTAAAATTTACTGTAGAAAAGGCAATCCCTGGCGCAAGTAAAATTTGCGACAGTAGAAAATTATTTTTTGTAAAATTTACTGTAGAAAAGGCAATCCCTGGTGCAATTAAAATTTGCGACAGTAAAAAATTATTTTTTGAAAAATTTACTGTAGAAAAGGCAATCCCTGGCGCAATTAAAATTTGCGACAGTAAAAAATTATTTTTTGAATAATTTACTATAGAAAAGGCAATCCCTGCCGGATTTAAAATTTGCGATAGTAAAAAATTAATTTTTGAAAAATTTACTGTAGAAAAGGCAATCCCTGGCGTAATTAAAATTTGTGACAGTAAAAAATTATTTTTTGCAAAATTTACTATAGAAAAGGCAATCCTTGGCGCAATTAAAATTTGCGACAGTATAAAATTAATTTTTGAAAAATTTACTATAGAAAAGGCAATCCCCGGCGTAATTAAAATTTGCGACAGTAAAAAATTAATTTGTGAAAAATTTACTATAGAAAAGGCAATCCCAGGCGTAATTAAAATTTGCGACAGTAAAAAATTATTTTTTGAAAAATTTACTGTAGAAAAGGCAATCGCTGGCGCAGTTAAAATTTGCGACAGTAGAAAATTATTTTTTGAAAAATTTACTATATAAAAGGCAATCCCTGGCGTAATTAAAATTTTCGACAGTAAAAAATTAATTTTTGAAAAATTTACTGTAGAAAAGTTAATCCCTGGCGCAATTAAAACTTGCGACAGTAAAAAATTATTTTTTGTAAAATTTACTGTAGAAAAGGCAATCCCTGGCGCAATTAAAATTTGCGACAGTAGAAAATTATTTTTTGTAAAATCTACTGTAGAAAAGGGAATCCCTGGCGCAATTAAAATTTGCGACAGTAAAAAAATATTTTTTGAAAAATTTACTGTAGAAAAGGCAATCCCTGGCGCAATTAAAATTTGCGACAGTAAAAAATTATTTTTTGAATAATTTACTATAGAAAAGGCAATTCCTGGCGCAATTAAAATTTGCGACAGTAGAAAATAATTTTTTGAAAAATTTACTATAGAAAAGGTAATCCCTGGCGTAATTAAAACTTGCGACAGTAAAAAATTATTTTTTGTAAAATTTACTGTAGAAAAGGCAATCCCTGGCGCAATTAAAATTTGCGACAGTAGAAAATTATTTTTTGTAAAATTTACTGTAGAAAAGGCAATCCCTGGCGCAATTAAAATTTGCGACAGTAAAAAATTATTTTTTGAAAAATTTACTGTAGAAAAGGCAATCCCTGGCGCAATTAAAATTTGCGACAGTAAAAAATTATTTTTTGAATAATTTACTATAGAAAAGGCAATCCCTGGTGGATTTAAAATTTGCGGCAGTAAAAAATTAATTTTTGAAAAATTTATTGTAGAAAAGGCAATCCCTGGCGTAATTAAAATTTGCGACAGTAAAAAATTATTTTTTGCAAAATTTACTACAGAAAAGGCAATACCTGGCGCAATTAAAATTTGCGACAGTATAAAATTAATTTTTGAAAAATTTACAATAGAAAAGGCAATCCCCGGTGTAATTAAAATTTGCGACAGTAAAAAATTAATTTGTGAAAAATTTACTATAGAAAAGGCAATCCCTGGCGTAATTAAAATTTGCGACAGTAAAAAATTATTTTTTGAATAATTTACTATAGAAAAGGCAATCCCTGGCGGATTTAAAATTTGCGACAGTAAAAAATTAATTTTTGAAAAATTTACTATAGAAAAGGCAATCCCTGGCGTAATTAAAATTTGCGACAGTAAAAAATTAATTTTTGAAAAATTTACTATAGAAAATGCAATCCCTGGCGCAATTAAAATTTGCGACAGTAAAAAATTATTTTTTGAATAATTTACTATAGAAAAGGCAATTTCTGGCGCAATTAAAATTTGCGACAGTAGAAAATAATTTTTTGAAAAATTTACTATAGAAAAGGTACTCCCTGGCGTAATTAAAACTTGCGACAGTAAAAAATTATTTTTTGTAAAATTTACTGTAGAAAAGGCAATCCCTGGCGCAATTAAAATTTGCGACAGTAGAAAATTATTTTTTGTAAAATTTACTGTAGATAAGGCAATCCCTGGCGCAATTAAAATTTGCGACAGTAAATAATTATTTTTTGAAAAATTTACTGTAGAAAAGGCAATCCCTGGCGCAATTAAAATTTGCGACAGTAAAAAATTATTTTTTGAATAATTTACTATAGAAAAGGCAATCCCTGGCGGATTTAAAATTTGCGACAGTAAAAAATTAATTTTTGAAAAATTTACTGTAGAAAAGGCAATGCCTGGCGTAATTAAAATTTGTGACGGTAAAAAATTAATTTTTGAAAAATTTAATGTAGAAAAGGTAATCCCTGGCGCAATTAAAATTTGCGACAGTAAAAAATTATTTTTTGAAAAATTTACTGTAGAAAAGGCAATCGCTGGCGTAATTAAAATTTTCGACAGTAAAAAAGTAAATTTTGAAAAATTTACTATAGAAAAGGTAATCCCTGGCGCAATTAAAACTTGCGACAGTAAAAAATTATTTTTTGTAAAATTTACTGTAGAAAAGGTAATCCCTGGCGCAATTAAAATTTGCGACAGTAAAAAATTAATTTGTGAAAAATTTACTATAGAAAAGGCAATCCCTGGCGTAATTAAAATTTGCGACAGTAAAAAATTATTTTTTGAAAAATTTACTGTAGAAAAGGTAATCCCTGGCGCAATTAAAACTTGCGACAGTAAAAAATTATTTTTTGTAAAATTTACTATAGAAAAGGCAATCCCTGGCGTAATTAAAATTTTCGACAGTAAAAAATTAAATTTTGAAAAATTTACTATAGAAAAGGTAATCCCTGGCGCAATTAAAACTTGCGACAGTAAAAAATTATTTTTTGTAAAATTTTCTGTAGAAAAGGCAATCCCTGGCTCAATTAAAATTTGCGACAGTAAAAAAATAATTTTTGAAAAATTTACTGTAGAAAAGGTAATCCCTGGCGGATTTAAAATTTGCGACAGTAAAAAATTAATTTTTGAAAAATTTACTGTAGAAAAGGCAATCCCTGGCGTAATTAAAATTTGCGACAGTAAAAAATTATTTTTTGCAAAATTTACTATAGAAAAGGCAATCCCTGGCGCAATTAAAATTTGCGACAGTATAAAATTAATTTTTGAAAAATTAACTATAGAAAAGGCAATCCCTGGCGTAATTAAAATTTGCGACAGTAAAAAATTAATTTGTGAAAAATTTACTATAGAAAAGGCAATCCCTGGCGTAATTAAAATTTGCGACAGTAAAAAATTATTTTTTGAATAATTTACTATAGAAAAGGCAATCCCTGGCGGATTAAAAATTTGCGACAGTAAAAAATTAATTTTTGAAAAATTTACTATAGAAAAGGCAATCCCTGGCGTAATTAAAATTTGCGACAGTAAAAAATTAATTTTTGAAAAATTTACTATAGAAAATGCACTCCCTGGCGCAATTAAAATTTGCGACAGTAAAAAATTATTTTTTGAATAATTTACTATAGAAAAGGCAATCCCTGGCGCAATTAAAATTTGCGACAGTAGAAAAATTTTTTTTGAAAAATTTACTATAGAAAAGGTAATCCCTGGCGTGATTAAAACTTGCGACAGTAAAAAATTATTTTTTGTAAAATTTACTGTAGAAAAGGCAATCCCTGGCGCAAGTAAAATTTGCGACAGTAGAAAATTATTTTTTGTAAAATTTACTGTAGAAAAGGCAATCCCTGGCGCAATTAAAATTTGCGACAGTAAAAAATTATTTTTTGAAAAATTTACTGTAGAAAAGGCAATCCCTGGCGCAATTAAAATTTGCGACAGTAAAAAATTATTTTTTGAATAATTTACTATAGAAAAGGCAATCCCTGCCGGATTTAAAATTTGCGACAGTAAAAAATTAATTTTTGAAAAATTTACTGTAGAAAAGGCAATCCCTGGCGTAATTAAAATTTGTGACAGTAAAAAATTATTTTTTACAAAATTTACTATAGAAAAGGCAATCCTTGGCGCAATTAAAATTTGCGACAGTATAAAATTAATTTTTGAAAAATTTACTATAGAAAAGGCAATCCCCGGCGTAATTAAAATTTGCGACAGTAAAAAATTAATTTGTGAAAAATTTACTATAGAAAAGGCAATCGCAGGCGTAATTAAAATTTGCGACAGTAAAAAATTATTTTTTGAAAAATTTACTGTAGAAAAGGCAATCGCTGGCGCAGTTAAAATTTGCGACAGTAGAAAATTATTTTTTGAAAAATTTACTATATAAAAGGCAATCCCTGGCGTAATTAAAATTTTCGACAATAAAAAATTAATTTTTGAAAAATTTACTGTAGAAAACTTAATCCCTGGCGCAATTAAAACTTGCGACAGTAAAAAATTATTTTTTGTAAAATTTACTGTAGAAAAGGCAATCCCTGGCGCAATTAAAATTTGCGACAGTAGAAAATTATTTTTTGTAAAATCTACTGTAGAAAAGGGAATCCCTGGCGCAATTAAAATTTGCGACAGTAAAAAAATATTTTCTGAAAAATTTACTGTAGAAAAGGCAATCCCTGGCGCAATTAAAATTTGCGACATTAAAAAATTAATTTTTGAAAAATTTACTATAGAAAATGCAATCCCTGGCGCAATTAAAATTTGCGACAGTAAAAAATTATTTTTTGAATAATTTACTATAGAAAAGGCAATCCCTGGCGCAATTAAAATTTGCGACAGTAGAAAATAATTTTTTGAAAAATTTGCTATAGAAAAGGTAATCCCTGGCGTAATTAAAACTTGCGACAGTAAAAAATTATTTTTTGTAAAATTTACTGTAGAAAAGGCAATCCCTGGCGCAATTAAAATTTGCGACAGTAGAAAATTATTTTTTGTAAAATTTACTGTAGAAAAGGCAATCCCTGGCGCAATTAAAATTTGCGACAGTATAAAATTAATTTTTGAAAAATTTACTATAGAAAAGGCAATCCCCGGCGTAATTAACATTTGCGACAGTAAAAAATTAATTTGTGAAAAATTTACTATAGAAAAGGCAATCCCTGGCGTAATTAAAATTTGCGACAGTAAAAAAATTATTTTTTGAATAATTTACTATAGAAAAGGCAATCCCTGGCGGATTTAAAATTTGCGACAGTAAAAAATTAATTTTTGAAAAATTTACTATAGAAAAGGCAATCCCTGGCGTAATTAAAATTTGCGACAGTAAAAAATTAATTTTTGAAAAATTTACTATAGAAAATGCAATCCCTGGCGCAATTAAAATTTGCGACAGTAAAAAATTATTTTTTGAATAATTTACTATAGAAAAGGCAATCCCTGGCCCAATCAAAATTTGCGACAGTAGAAAATAATTTTTTGAAAAATTTACTATAGAAAAGGTAATCCCTGGCGTGATAAAAACTTGCGACAGTAAAAAATTTTTTTTTGTAAAATTTACTGTAGAAAAGGCAATCCCTGGCACAATTAAAATTTGCGACAGTAGAAAATTATTTTTTGTAAAATTTACTGTAGAAAAGGCAATCCCTGGCGCAATTAAAATTTGCGACAGTAAAAAATTATTTTTTGAAAAATTTACTGTAGAAAAGGCAATCCCTGGCGCAATTAAAATTTGCGACAGTAAAAAATTATTATTTGAATAATTTACTATAGAAAAGGCAATCCCTGGCGGATTTAAAATTTGCGACAGTAAAAAATTAATTTTTGAAAAATTTACTATAGAAAAGCCAATCCCTGGCGCAATTAAAATTTGCGACAGTATAAAATTATTTTTTGACAAATTTACTATAGAAAAGGCAATCCCTGGCGCAATTAAAACTTGTGAAAGTAAAAAACTATTTTTTGTAAAATTTACTGTAGAAAAGGCAATCCCTGGCGCAATTAAAATTTGCGACAGTAAAAAATTATTTTTTGCAAAATTTACTATAGAAAATGCAATCCCTGGCGTATTTAAAATTTGCGACAGTAAAAAATTATTTTTTGCTAAATTTACTATAGAAAAGGCAATCCCTGGCGCAGTTAAAATTTGTGACAGTAAAAAATTATTTTTTGCAAAATTTACTATAGAAGAGGCAATCCCTGGCGTATTTAAAATTTGCGACAGTATAAAATTAATTTTTGTAAAATTTACTGTAGAAAAGGTAATCCCTGGCGCAATTAAAATTTGCGACAGTAAAAAATTAATTTTTGAAAAATTTACTATAGAAAATGCAATCCCTGGCGTATTTAAAATTTGCGACAGTAAAAAATTATTTTTTGCTAAATTTACTATAGAAAAGGCAATCCCTGGCGCAGTTAAAATTTGTGACAGTAAAAAATTATTTTTTGCAAAATTTACTATAGAAAAGGCAATCCCTGGCGTATTTAAAATTTGCGACAGTATAAAATTATTTTTTGTAAAATTTACTGTAGAAAAGGCAAACCCTGGCGCAATTAAAATTTGCGACAGTAAAAAATTAATTTTTGAAATATTTACTATAGAAAGGCAAACCCTGGCGCAATTAAAATTTGCGACAGTAAAAAATTATTTTTTGCTAAATTTACTATAGAAAAGGCAATCCCTGGCGCAGTTAAAATTTGCGATAGTAAAAAATTATTTTTTGCAAAATTTACTATAGAAGAGGCAATCCCTGGCGTAATTAAAATTTGCGAGAGTAAAAAATTATTTTTTGCAAAATTTACTATAGAAAAGGCAATCCCTGGCGTATTTAAAATTTGCGACAGTATAAAATTAATTTGTGAAAAATTTACTATAGAAAAGGCAATCCCTGGCGTATATAAAATTTGCGACAGTATAAAATTATTTTTTGAATAATTTACTGTAGAAAAGGCAATCCCTGGCGTAATTAAAATTTGCGACAGTCAAAAATTATTTTTTGCAAAATTTACTATAGAAAATGCAATCCCTTGCCCAAATAAAATATGCGACAGTAAAAAATTATTTTTTGCAAAATTTACTATAGAAAATGCAATCCCTGGCGTATTTAAAATTTGCGACAGTAAAAAATTATTTTTTGCAAAATTTACTATAGAAAAGGCAATCCCTATCGCAATTAAAATTTGCGACAGTATAAAATTGTTTTTTGAAAAATTTACTATAGAAAAGGCAATCCCTGGCGCAATTAAAATTTGCGACAGTAAAAAATTATTTTTTGAAAAATTTACTGTAGAAAAGGCAATCCCTGGTGTAATAAAAATTTTCGACAGTAAAAAATTATTTTTTGCAAAATTTACTATAGAAAAGGCAATCCCTGGCTTATTTAAAATTTGCGACAGTAAAAAATTATTTTTTGCAAAATTTACTATAGAAAAGGCAATCCCTGGCGCAATTAAAATTTGCGACAGTAAAAAATTATTTTTTGCAAAATTTACTGTAGAAAAGGCAATCCCTGGCGCAATTAAAATTTGCGACAGTAAAAAATTATTTTTTGAAAAATTTACTATAGAAAAGGCAATCCCTGGCGTAATAAAAATTTTCGACGGTAAAAAATTATTTTTTGCAAAATTTACTATAGAAAAGGCAATCCCTGGCGCAATTAAAATTTGCGACAGTATAAAATTATTTTTTGAAAAACTTACTATAGAAAAGCCAATCCCTGGCATATTTAAAATTTGCGACAGTAAAAAATTAATTTTTGAAAAATTTACTATAGAAAAGGCAATCCCCGGCGTAATTAACATTTGCGACAGTAAAAAATTAATTTGTGAAAAATTTACTATAGAAAAGGCAATCCCTGGCGTAATTAAAATTTGGGACAGTAAAAAAATTATTTTTTGAATAATTTACTATAGAAAAGGCAATCCCTGGCGGATTTAAAATTTGCGACAGTAAAAAATTAATTTTTGAAAAATTTACTATAGAAAAGGCAATCCCTGGCGTAATTAAAATTTGCGACAGTATAAAATTAATTTTTGAAAAATTTACTATAGAAAATGCAATCCCTGGCGCAATTAAAATTTGCGACAGTAAAAAATTATTTTTTGAATAATTTACTATAGAAAAGGCAATCCCTGGCGCAATTAAAATTTGCGACAGTAGAAAATAATTTTTTGAAAAATTTACTATAGAAAAGGTAATCCCTGGCGTGATTAAAACTTGCGACAGTAAAAAATTATTTTTTGTAAAATTTACTGTAGAAAAGGCAATCCCTGGCGCAATTAAAATTTGCGACAGTAGAAAATTATTTTTTGTAAAATTTACTGTAGAAAAGGCAATCCCTGGCGCAATTAAAATTTGCGACAGTAAAAAATTATTTTTTGAAAAATTTACTGTAGAAAAGGCAATCCCTGGCGCAATTAAAATTTGCGACAGTAAAAAATTATTTTTTGAATAATTTACTATAGAAAAGGCAATCGCTGGCGCAGTTAAAATTTGCGACAGTAGAAAATTATTTTTTGAAAAATTTACTATAGAAAAGGCAATCCCTGGCGTAATTAAAATTTTCGACAGTAAAAAATTAATTTTTGAAAAATTTACTGTAGAAAAGGTAATCCCTGGCGCAATTAAAACTTGCGACAGTAAAAAATTATTTTTTGTAAAATTTACTATAGAAAAGGCAATCCCTGGCGTAATTAAAATTTTCGACAGTAAAAAATTAAATTTTGAAAAATGTACTATAGAAAAGGTAATCCCTGGCGCAATTAAAACCTGCGACAGTAAAAAATTATTTTTTGTAAAATTTACTGTAGAAAAGGCAATCCCTGGCTCAATTAAAATTTGCGACAGTAAAAATTAATTTTTGAAAAATTTACTATAGAAAAGGCAATCCCTGTCGCAATTAAAATTTGCGACAGTAAAAAATTTTTTTCTGCAAAATTTACTATAGAAAAGGCAATCCCTGGCGTAATTAAAATTTTCGACAGTAAAAAATTAATTTTTGAAAAATTTACTATAGAAAAGGTAATCCCAGGCGCAATTAAAACTTGCGACAGTAAAAAATTATTTTTTGTAAAATTTACTGTAGAAAAGGTAATCCCTGGCGCAATTAAAATTTGCGACAGTAAAAAATTAATTTTTGTAAAATTTACTATAGAAAAGGCAATCCCTGGCGCAATTAAAATTTGCGACAGTAAAAAATTATTTTTTGCAAAATTTACTATAGAAAAGGCAATCCCTGCCGCAATTAAAATTTGTGACAGTATAAAATTATTTTTTGCAAAATTTACTATAGAAGAGGGAATGCTTGGCGTATTTAAAATTTGCGACAGTATAAAATTAATTTTTGTAAAATTTACTGTAGAAAGGCAATCCCTGTCGCAATTTAAATTTGCGACAGTAAAAATTAATTTTTGAAAAATTTACTATAGAAAGGCAAACCATGGCGCAATTAAAATTTGCGACAGTAAAAAAATTATTTTTTGCTAAATTTACTATAGAAAATGCAATCCCTGGCGTATTTAAAATTTGCGACAGTAAAAAATTATTTTTTGCTAAATTTACTATAGAAAAGGCAATCCCTGGCGCAATTAAAATTTGCGACAGTATAAAATTATTTTTTGACAAATTTACTATAGAAAAGGCAATCCCTGGCGCAATTAAAACTTGTGAAAGTAAAAAACTATTTTTGTAAAATTTACTGTAGAAAAGGCAATCCCTGGCGCAATTAAAATTTGCGACAGTAAAAAATTATTTTTTGCTAAATTTACTATAGAAAAGGCAATCCCTGGCGCAGTTAAAATTTGTGACAGTAAAAAATTATTTTTTGCAAAATTTACTATAGAAGAGGCAATCCCTGGCGTATTTAAAATTTGCGACAGTATAAAATTAATTTTTGTAAAATTTACTGTAGAAAAGGCAATCCCTGGCGCAATTAAAATTTGCGACAGTAAAAAATTAATTTTTGAAAACTTTACTATAGAAAATGCAATCCCTGGCGTATTTAAAATTTGCGACAGTAAAAAATTATTTTTTGCTAAATTTACTATAGAAAAGGCAATCCCTGGCGCAGTTAAAATTTGTGACAGTAAAAAATTATTTTTTGCAAAATTTACTATAGAAGCGGCAATCCCTGGCGTATTAAAATTTGCGACAGTATAAAATTAATTTTTGTAAAATTTACTGTAGAAAAGGCAATCCCTGGCGCAATTAAAATTTGCGACAGTAAAAAATTAATTTTTGAAAAATTTACTATAGAAAGGCAAACACTGGCGCAATTAAAATTTGCGACAGTAAAAAATTATTTTTTGCTAAATTTACTATAGAAAAGGCAATCCCTGGCGCAGTTAAAATTTGCGACAGTAAAAAATTATTTTTTGCAAAATTTACTATAGAAGAGGCAATCCCTGGCGTAATTAAAATTTGCGAGAGTAAAAAATTATTTTTTGCAAAATTTACTATAGAAAAGGCAATCCCTGGCGTATTTAAAATTTGCGACAGTATAAAATTAATTTGTGAAAAATTTACTATAGAAAAGGCAATCCCTGGCGTATATAAAATTTGCGACAGTATTAAATTATTTTTTGAATAATTTACTGTAGAAAAGGCAATCCCTGGCGTAATTAAAATTTGCGACAGTCAAAAATTATTTTTTGCAAAATTTAATATAGAAAATGCAATCCCTTGCCCAAATAAAATATGCGACAGTAAAAAATTATTTTTTGCAAAATTTACTATAGAAAATGCAATCCTGGCGTATTTAAAATTTCCGACAGTAAAAAATTATTTTTTGCAAAATTTACTATAGAAAAGGGCAATCCCTGGCGCAATTAAAATTTGCGACAGTATAAAATTGTTTTTGAAAAATTTACTATAGAAAAGGCAATCCCTGGCGCAATTAAAACTTGCGAAAGTAAAAAACTATTTTTTGTAAAATTTACTGTAGAAAAGGCAATCCCTGGCGTATTTAAAATTTGCGACAGTAAAAAATTATTTTTTGCAAAATTTACTATAGAAAAGGCAATCCCTGGCGCAATTAAAATTTGCGACAGTATAAAATTATTTTTTGAAAAATTTACTGTAGAAAAGGTAATCCCTGGCGCAATTAAAATTTGCGACAGTAAAAAATTAATTTTTGAAAAATTTACTATAGAAAAGGCAATCCCTGGCGCAATTAAAATTTGCGACAGTAAAAAATTATTTTTTGCAAAATTTACTGTAGAAAAGGCAATCCCTGGCGCAATTAAAATTTGCGACAGTATAAAATTATTTTTTGAAAAATTTACTATAGAAAAGCAATCCCTGGCGCAATTAAAATTTGCGACAGTAAAAAATTATTTTTTGCAAAATTTACTATAGAAAAGGCAATCCCTGGCGCAATTAAAATTTGCGACAGTATAAAATTATTTTTTGAAAAACTTACTATAGAAAAGGCAATCCCTGGCGTATTTAAAATTTGCGACAGTAAAAAATTATTTTTTGCAAAATTTACTATAGAAAAGGCAATACCTGGCGTATTTAAAATTTGCGACAGTAAAAAATTATTTTTTGCAAAATTTACTATAGAAAAGGCAATCCCTGGCGCAATTAAAATTTGCGACAGAAAAAAATTAATTTTTGAAAAATTTACTATAGAAAAGGCAATCCCTGGCGCAATTAAAATTTGCGACAGTAAAAAGTTATTTTTTGCAAAATTTACTGTAGAAAAGGCAATCCCTGGCGCAATTAAAATTTGCGACAGTAAAAAATTATTTTTTGAAAAATTTACTGTAGAAAAGGCAATC
Source organism: Dioctria linearis (assembly GCA_963930735.1). Lineage (NCBI taxonomy): Eukaryota > Metazoa > Arthropoda > Insecta > Diptera > Asilidae > Dioctria > Dioctria linearis. The sequence goes on from CAWVNZ010001964.1 coordinate 136,066, forward strand.
CCTGGCGTAATAAAAATTTTCGACAGTAAAAAATTATTTTTTGCAAAATTTACTATAGAAAAGGCAATCCCTGGCGTATTTAAAATTTGCGACAGTAAAAAATTATTTTTTACAAAATTTACTATAGAAAAGGCAATCCCTGGCGCAATTAAAATTTGCGACAGTATAAAATTATTTTTTGAAAAATTTACTATAGAAAAGGCAATCCCTGGCGCAATTAAAATTTGCGACAGTAAAAAATTATTTTTTGCAAAATTTACTATAGAAAAGGCAATCCCTGGCGCAATTAAAATTTGCGACAGTATAAAATTATTTTTGAAAAACTTACTATAGAAAAGGCAATCCCTGGCGTATTTAAAATTTGCGACAGTAAAAAATTATTTTTTGCAAAATTTACTATAGAAAAGGCAATCCCTGGCGCAATTAAAATTTGCGACAGTATAAAATTATTTTTTGAAAAATTTACTATAGAAAAGGCAATCCCTGGCGCAATTAAAATTTGCGACAGTAAAAATTATTTTTGGCAAAATTTACTATAGAAAAGGCAATCCCTGGCGTATTTAAAATTTGCGACAGTAAAAAATTATTTTTTGCAAAATTTACTGTAGAAAAGGCAATCCCTGGCGTAATTAAAATTTTCGACTGTAAAAAATTAAATTTTGAAAAATTTCTTATAGAAAAGGTAATCCCTGGCGCAATTAAAACTTGCGACAGTAAAAAATTATTTTTTGTAAAATTTACTGTAGAAATGGCAATCCCTGGCTCAATTAAAATTAGCGACAGTAAAAAATTATTTTTTGAAAAATTTACTACAGAAAAGGCAATCCCTGGCGCAATTAAAATTTGCGACAGTAAAAAAATTTTTTCTGCAAAATTTACTATAGAAAAGGCAATCCCTGGCGTAATTAAAATTTTCGACAGTAAAAAATTAATTTTTGAAAAATTTACTATAGAAAAGTTAATCCCTGGCGCAATTAAAACGTGCTACAGTAAAAAATTATTTTTTGTAAAATTTACTGTAGAAAAGGTAATCCCTGGCGCAATTAAAATTTGCGACAGTAAAAAATTAATTTGTGAAAAATTTACTATAGAAAAGGCAATCCCTGGCGTAATTAAAATTTGCGACAGTAAAAAATTATTTTTTGAAAAATTTACTGTAGAAAAGGTAATCCCTGGCGCAATTAAAACTTGCGACAGTAAAAGATTATTTTTAGTAAAATTTACTATAGAAAAGGCAATCCCTGGCGTAATTAAAATTTTCGACAGTAAAAAATTAAATTTTGAAAAATTTACTATAGAAAAGGTAATACCTGGCGCAATTAAAATTTGCGACAGTATAAAATTATTTTCTGCAAAATTTACTATAGAAAAGGCAATCCCTGGCGTAATTAAAATTTTCGACAGTAAAAAATTAATTTTTGAAAAATTTACTATAGAAAAGTTAAACCCTGGCGCAATTAAAACGTGCTACAGTAAAAAATTATTTTTTGTAAAATTTACTGTAGAAAAGGTAATCCCTGGCGCAATTAAAATTTGCGACAGTAAAAAATTAATTTGTGAAAAATTTACTATAGAAAAGGCAATCCCTGGCGTAATTAAAATTTGCGACAGTAAAAAATTAATTTTTGAAAAATTTACTGTAGAAAAGGAAATCCCTGGCGCAATTAAAACTTGCGACAGTAAAAAATTATTTTTTGTAAAATTTACTATAGAAAAGGCAATCCCTGGCGTAATTAAAATTTTCGACTGTAAAAAATTAAATTTTGAAAAATTTATTATAGAAAAGGTAATCCCTGGTGCAATTAAAACTTGCGACAGTAAAAAATTATTTTTTGTAAAATTTACTGTAGAAAAGGCAATCCCTGGCTCAATTAAAATTAGCGACAGTAAAAAATTAATTTTTGAAAAATTTACTACAGAAAAGGCAATCCCTGGCGCAATTAAAATTTGCGACAGTAAAAAATTTTTTTCTGCAAAATTTACTATAGAAAAGGCAATCCCTGGCGTAATTAAAATTTTCGACAGTAAAAAATTAATTTTTGAAAAATTTACTATAGAAAAGTTAATCCCTGGCGCAATTAAAACGTGCTACAGTAAAAAATTATTTTTTGTAAAATTTACTGTAGAAAAGGTAATCCCTGGCGCAATTAAAATTTGCGACAGTATAAAATTATTTTTTGAAAAACTTACTATAGAAAAGGCAATCCCTGGCGTATTTAAAATTTGCGACAGTAAAAAATTATTTTTTGCAAAATTTACTATAGAAAAGGCAATCCTTGCCGCAATTAAAATTTGCGACAGTAGAAAATAATTTTTTGAAAAATTTACTTTAGAAAAGGTAATCCCTGGCGTGATTAAAACTTGCGACAGTAAAAAATTATTTTTTGTAAAATTTACTATAGAAAAGGCAATCCCTGGCGCAATTAAAATTTGCGACAGTAAAAAATTATTTTTTGCAAAATTTACTGTAGAAAAGGCAATCCCTGGCGCAATTAAAATTTGCGACAGAAAAAAATTATTTTTTGAATAATTTACTATAGAAAAGGCAATCCCTGGCGCAATTAAAATTTGCGACAGTAGAAAATAATTTTTTGAAAAATTTACTATAGAAAAGGTTATCCGTGGCGTGATTAAAACTTGCGACAGTAAAAAATTATTTTTTCTAAAATTTACTGTAGAAAAGGCAATCCCTGGCGCAATTAAAATTAGCGACAGTAGAAAATTATTTTTTTGTAAAATTTACTGTAGAAAAGGTAATCCCTGGCGCAATTAAAACTTGCGACAGTAAAAAATTATTTTTTGTAAAATTTACTGTAGAAAAGGTAATCCCTGGCGCAATTAAAATTTGCGACATTAAAAAATTAATTTTTGTAAAATTTACTATAGAAAAGGCAATCCCTGGCGCAATTAAAATTTGCGACAGTAAAAAATTATTTTTTGCAAAATTTACTATAGAAAAGGCAATCCCTGGCGCAATTAAAATTTGTGACAGTAAAAAATTATTTTTTGCAAAATTTACTATAGAAGAGGCAATACCTGGCGTATTTAAAATTTGCGACAGTATAAAATTAATTTTTGTAAAATTTATTGTAGAAAAGGCAATCCCTGGCGCAATTAAAATTTGCGACAGTAAAAAATTAATTTTTGAAAGATTTACTATAGAAAGGCAAACCCTGGCGCAATTAAAATTTGCGACAGTAAAAAATTATTTTTTGCTAAATTTACTATAGAAAAGGCAATCCCTGGCGCAGTTAAAATTTGCGACAGTAAAAAATTATTTTTTGCAAAATTTACTATAGAAGAGGCAATCCCTGGCGTAATTAAAATTTGCGAGAGTAAAAAATAATTTTTGAAAGATTTACTATAGAAAAGGCAATCCCTGGCGTATTTAAAATTTGCGACAGTATAAAATTAATTTGTGAAAAATTTACTATAGAAAAGGCAATCCCTGGCGTATTTAAAATTTGCGACAGTATAAAATTATTTGTTGAATAATTTACTGTAGAAAAGGCAATCCCTGGCGTAATGAAAATTTGCGACAGTCAAAAATTATTTTTTGCAAAATTTACTATAGAAAATGCAATCTCTCGCGCAAATAAAATATGCGACAGTAAAAAATTATTTTTTGCAAAATTTACTATAGAAAAGGCAATCCCTGGCGTATTTAAAATTTGCGACAGTAAAAAATTATTTTTTGCAAAATTTACTATAGAAAAGCCAATCCCTGGCGCAATTAAAATTTGCGACAGTATAAAATTATTTTTTGACAAATTTACTATAGAAAAGGCAATCCCTGGCGCAATTAAAACTTGCGAAAGTAAAAAACTATTTTTTGTAAAATTTACTGTAGAAAAGGCAATCCCTGGCGCAATTAAAATTTGCGACAGTAAAAAATTAATTTTTGAAAAATTTACTATAGAAAAGGCAATCCCTGGCGCAATTAAAATTTGCGACAGTAAACAATTATTTTTTGCAAAATTTGCTGTAGAAAAGGCAATCCCTGGCGCAATTAAAATTTGCGACAGTAGAAAATTATTTTTTGAAAAATTTACTGTAGAAAAGGCAATCCCTGGCGTAATAAAAATTTTCGACAGTAAAAAATTATTTTTTGCAAAATTTACTATAGAAAAGGCAATCCCTGGCGTATTTAAAATTTGCGACAATAAAAAATTATTTTTTGCAAAATTTACTATAGATAAGGCAATCCCAGGCGCAATTAAAATTTGCGACAGTATAAAATTATTTTTTGAAAAATTTACTATAGAAAAGGCAATCCCTGGCGCAATTAAAATTTGCGACAGTAAAAAATTATTTTTTGCAAAATTTACTATAGAAAAGGCAATCCCTGGCGCAATTAAAATTTGCGACAGTATAAAATTATTTTTTGAAAAACTTACTATAGAAAAGGCAATCCCTGGCGTATTTAAAATTTGCGACAGTAAAAAATTATTTTTTGCAAAATTTACTATAGAAAAGGCAATCCCTGGCGCAATTAAAATTTGCGACAGTAAAAAATTATTTTTTGCAAAATTTACTGTAGAAAAGGCAATCCCTGGCGCAATTAAAATTTGCGACAGTAAAAAATTATTTTTTGAAAAATTTACTGTAGAAAAGGCAATCCCTGGCGTAATAAAAATTTTCGACGGTAAAAAATTATTTTTTGCAAAATTTACTATAGAAAAGGCAATCCCTGGCGCAATTAAAATTTGCGACAGTATAAAATTATTTTTTGAAAAACTTACTATAGAAAAGCCAATCCCTGGCGTATTTAAAATTTGCGACAGTAAAAAATTATTTTTTGCTAAATTTACTATAGAAAAGGCAATCCCTGGCGCAATTAAAATTTGCGACAGTATAAAATTATTTTTTGAAAAATTTACTATAGAAAAGGCAATCCCTGGCGCAATTAAAATTTGCGACAGTAAAAAATTATTTTTGGCAAAAATTACTATAGAAAAGGCAATCCCTGGCGTATTTAAAATTTGCGACAGTAAAAAATTATTTTTTGCAAAATTTACTGTAGAAAAGGCAATCCCTGGCGTAATTAAAATTTTCGACAGTAAAAAATTAATTTTTGAAAAATTTACTGTAGAAAAGGCAATCCCTGGCGCAATTAAAATTTGCGACAGTATAAAATTATTTTTTGAAAAACTTACTATAGAAAAGACAATCCCTGGCGTATTTAAAATTTGCGACAGAGAAAAATTAATTTTTGAAAAATTTACTATAGAAAAGGCAATCCCTGGCGCAATTAAAATTTGCGACAGTAAAAAATTAATTTTTGCAAAATTTACTGTAGAAAAGGCAATCCCTGGCGCAATTAAAATTTGCGACAGTAAAAAATTATTTTTTGAAAAATTTACTGTAGAAAAGGCAATCCCTGGCGTAATAAAAATTTTCGACAGTAAAAAATTATTTTTTGCAAAATTTACTATAGAAAAGGCAACCCCTGGCGTATTTAAAATTTGCGGCAGTAAAAAATTATTTTTTGCAAAATTTACTATAGAAAAGGCAATCCCTGGCGCAATTAAAATTTGCGACAGTATAAAATTATTTTTTGAAAAATTTACTATAGAAAAGGCAATCCCTGGCGCAATTAAAATTTGCGACAGTAAAAAATTATTTTTTGCAAAATTTACTATAGAAAAGGCAATCCCTGGCGCAATTAAAATTTGCGACAGTATAAAATTATTTTTTGAAAAACTTACTATAGAAAAGGCAATCCCTGGCGTATTTAAAATTTGCGACAGTAAAAAATTATTTTTTGCAAAATTTACTATAGAAAAGGCAATCCCTGGCGCAATTAAAATTTGCGACAGTATAAAATTATTTTTTGAAAAATTTACTATAGAAAAGGCAATCCCTGGCGCAATTAAAATTTGCGACAGTAAAAAATTATTTTTGGCAAAATTTACTATAGAAAAGGCAATCCCTGGCGTATTTAAAATTTGCGACAGTAAAAAATTATTTTTTGCAAAATTTACTGTAGAAAAGGCAATCCCTGGCGTAATTAAAATTTTCGACAGTAAAAAATTAATTTTTGAAAAATTTACTGTAGAAAAGGTAATCCCTGGCGCAATTAAAATTTGCGACAGAAAAAAATTAATTTTTGAAAAATTTACTATAGAAAAGGCAATCCCTGGCGCAATTAAAATTTGCGACAGTAAAAAATTATTTTTTGCCAAATTTACTGTAGAAAAGGCAATCCCTGGCGCAATTAAAATTTGCGACAGTATAAAATTATTTATTGAAAAATTTACTATAGAAAAGGCAATCCCTGGCGCAATTAAAATTTGCGACAGTAAAAAATTATTTTTTGCAAAATTTACTATAGAAAAGGCAATACCTGGCGCAATTAAAATTTGCGACAGAAAAAAATTAATTTTTGAAAAATTTACTATAGAAAAGGCAATCCCTGGCGCAATTAAAATTTGCGACAGTAAAAAATTATTTTTTGCAAAATTTACTGTAGAAAAGGCAATCCCTGGCGCAATTAAAATTTGCGAGAGTAAAAAATTATTTTTTGAAAAATTTACTGTAGAAAAGGCAATCCCTGGCGTAATAAAAATTTTCGACAGTAAAAAATTATTTTTTGCAAAATTTACTATAGAAAAGGCAATCCCTGGCGTATTTAAAATTTGCGACAGTAAAAAAGTATTTTTTGCAAAATTTACTATAGAAAAGGCAATCCCTGGCGTATTTAAAATTTGCGACAGTAAAAAATTATTTTTTGCAAAATTTACTATAGAAAAGGCAATCCCTATCGCAATTAAAATTTGCGACAGTATAAAATTATTTTTTGAAAAATTTACTATAGAAAAGGCAATCCCTGGCGCAATTAAAATTTGCGACAGTAAAAAATTATTTTTGGCAAAATTTACTATAGAAAAGGCAATCCCTGGCGTATTTAAAATTTGCGACAGTAAAAAATAATTTTTTGCAAAATTTACTGTAGAAAAGGCAATCCCTGGCGTAATTAAAATTTTCGACAGTAAAAAATTAATTTTTGAAAAATTTACTGTAGAAAAGGTAATCCCTGGCGCAATTAAAACTTGCGACAGTAAAAAATTATTTTTTGTAAAATTTACTATAGAAAAGGCAATCCCTGGCGTAATTAAAATTTTCGACAGTAAAAAATTAAATTTTGAAAAATTTATTATAGAAAAGGTAATCCCTGGCGCAATTAAAACTTGCGACAGTAAAAAATTATTTTTTGTAAAATTTACTGTAGAAAAGGAAATCCCTGGCTCAATTAAAATTTGCGACAGTAAAAAATTAATTTTTGAAAAATTTACTATAGAAAAGGCAATCCCTGGCGCAATTAAAATTTGCGACAGTAAAAAATTTTTTTCTGCAAAATTTACTATAGAAAAGGCAATCCCTGGCGTAATTAAAATTTTCGACAGTAAAAAAATAATTTTTGAAAAATTTACTATAGAAAAGGTAATCCCTGGCGCAATTAAAACGTGCTACAGTAAAAAATTATTTTTTGAAAAATTTACTGTAGAAAAGGTAATCCCTGGCGCAATTAAAATTTGCGACAGTAAAAAATTAATTTGTGAAAAATTTACTATAGAAAAGGCAATCCCTGGCGTAATTAAAATTTGCTACAGTAAAAAATTATTTTTTGCAAAATTTACTATAGAAAAGGCAATCCCTGGCGCAATTAAAATTTGCGACAGTATAAAATTAATTTTTGAAAAATTTACTATAGAAAAGGCAATCCCCGGCGTAATTAAAATTTCCGACAGTAAAAAATTATTTTTTGAAAAATTTACTGTAGAAAAGGTAATCCCTGGCGCAATTAAAACTTGCGACAGTAAAAAATTATTTTTAGTAAAATTTACTATAGAAAAGGCAATCCCTGGCATAATTAAAATTTTCGACAGTAAAAAATTAAATTTTGAAAAATTTACTATAGAAAAGGTAATCCCTGGCGCAATTAAAACTTGCGAAAGTAAAGAATTATTTTTTGTAAAATTTACTGTAGAAAAGGCAATCCCTGGCTCAATTAAAATTTGCGACAGTAAAAAATTAATTTTTGAAAAATTTACTGTAGAAAAGGTAATCCCTGGCGGATTTAAAATTTGCGACAGTAAAAAATTAATTTTTGAAAAATTTACTGTAGAAAAGGCAATCCCTGGCGTAATTAAAATTTGCGACAGTAAAAAATTATTTTTTGCAAAATTTACTATAGAAAAGGCAATCCCTGGCGCAATTAAAATTTGCGACAGTATAAAATTAATTTTTGAAAAATTTACTATAGAAAAGGCAATCCCCGGCGTAATTAAAATTTGCGACAGTAAAAAATTAATTTGTGAAAAATTTACTATAGAAAAGGCAATCCCTGGCGTAATTAAAATTTGCGACAGTAAAAAATTATTTTTTGAATAATTTACTATAGAAAAGGCAATCCCTGGCGGATTTAAAATTTGCGACAGTAAAAAATTAATTTTTGAAAAATTTACTATAGAAAAGGCAATCCCTGGCGTAATTAAAATTTGCGACAGTAAAAAATTAATTTTTGAAAAATTTACTATAGAAAATGCAATCCCTGGCGCAATTAAAATTTGCGACAGTAAAAAATTATTTTTTGAATAATTTACTATAGAAAAGGCAATCCCTGGCGCAATTAAAATTTGCGACAGTAGAAAATAATTTTTTGAAAAATTTACTATAGAAAAGGTAATCCCTGGCGTGATTAAAACTTGCGACAGTAAAAAATTATTTTTTGTAAAATTTACTGTAGAAAAGGCAATCCCTGGCGCAATTAAAATTTGCGACAGTAGAAAATTATTTTTTGTAAAATTTACTGTAGAAAAGGCAATCCCTGGCGCAATTTAAATTTGCGACAGTAAAAAATTATTTTTTGAAAAATTTACTGTAGCAAAGGCAATCCCTGGCGCAATTAAAATTTGCGACAGTAAACAATTATTTTTTGAATAATTTACTATACAAAAGGCAATCCCTGGCGGATTTAAAATTTGCGACAGTAAAAAATTAATTTTTGAAAAATTTACTGTAGAAAAGGCAATCCCTGGCGTAATTAAAATTTGTGACAGTAAAAAATTATTTTTTGCAAAATTTACTATAGAAAAGGCAATCCCTGGCGCAATTGAAATTTGCAACAGTATAAAATTAATTTTTGAAAAATTTACTATAGAAAAGGCAATCCCCGGCGTAATTAAAATTTGCGACAGTAAAAAATTAATTTGTGAAAAATTTACTATAGAAAAGGCAATCCCCGGCGTAATTAAAATTTGCGACAGTAAAAAATTATTTTTTGAAAAATTTACTGTAGAAAAGGCAATCGCTGGCGCAGTTAAAATTTGCGACAGTAGAAAATTATTTTTTGAATAATTTACTATAGAAAAGGCAATCCCTGGCGTAATTAAAATTTGCGACAGTAAAAAATTATTTTTTGAATAATTTACTATAGAAAAGGCAATCCCTGGCGTATTTAAAATTAACGACAGTAAAAAATTAATTTTTGAACAATTTACTATAGAAAAGGCAATCCTTGGCGTAATTAAAATTTGCTACAGTAAAAAATTATTTTTTGAAATATTTACTATAGAAAAGGCAATACCTGGCGTATTTAAAATTTGCGACAGTAAAAAATTATTTTTTGCCAAATTTACTATAGAATAGGCAATCCCTGGCGTAATTAAAATTTGCGACAGTAAAAAATTATTTTTTGAATAATTTACTATAGAAAAGACAATCCCTGGCGTATTTAAAATTTGCGACAGTATAAAATTATTTTTTGTAAAATTTACTGTAGAAAAAGGCAATCCCTGGCGCAATTAAAATTTGCGACAGTAAAAAATTATTTTTTGCAAAATTTGCTATAGAAAAGGCAATCCGTGGCGTATTTAAAATTTGCGACGGTTAAAAATTATTTTTTGAAAAATTTACTGTAGAAAAGGCAATCCCTGGCGTAATTAAAATTTGCGACAGTATAAAATTAATTTTTGAAAAATTTATTATAGAAAAGGCAATCCCTGGCGCAATTAAAATTTTCGACAGTATAAAATTAAATTTTGAAAAATTTACTGTAGAAAAGGCAATCCATGGCGTAATTAAAATTTGCGACAGAAAAAAATTAGTTTTTTGAAAAAATTACTATAGAAAAGGCAATCCCTGGCGTAATTAAAATTTGCGACAGTAAAAAATTATTTTTTGAATAATTTACTATAAAATAGGCAATCACTGGCGTATTTAAAATTTGAGACAGTAAAAAATTAATTTTTGAACAATTTACTATAGAAAAGGCAATCCCTGGCGTAATTAAAATTTGCGACAGTAAAAAATTATTTTTTGAATAATTTACTATAGAAAAGGCAATCGCTGGCGTATTTAAAAATTGCGACAGTAAAAAATTAATTTTTGAAAAATTTGCTATAGAAAAGACAATCCCTGGCGTATTTAAAATTTGCGACAGTAAAAATTTATTTTTTGAATAATTTACTATAGAAAAGGCAATCCCTGGCATATTTAAAATTTGCGACAGTAAAAAATTATTTTTTGCCAAATTTACTATAGAATAGGCAATCCCTGGCGTATTTAAAATTTGCGACAGTAAAAAATTAATTTTTGAACAATTTACTATAGAAAAGGCAATCCCTGGCGTAATTAAAATTTGCGAGAGTATAAAATTAAATTTTGAAAAATTTACTGTAGAAAAGGCAATCCCTGGCGCAATTAAAATTTGCGACAGAAAAAAAATAATTTTTTTGAAAAATTTACTATAGAAAAGGCAATCCCTGGCGTAATTAAAATTTGCGACAGTAAAAAATTATTTTTTGAATAATTTACTATAAAATAGGCAATCCCTGGCGTATTTAAAATTTGCGACAGTAGAAAATTATTTTTTGAATCATTTACTATAGAAAAGGCAATCCCTGGCGTAATTAAAATTTTCGACAGTAAAAAATTAATTTTTGAAAAATTTACTGTAGAAAAGGTAATCCCTGTCGCAATTAAAACTTGCGACAGTAAAAAATTATTTTTTGTAAAATTTACTATAGAAAAGGCAATCCCTGGCGTAATTAGAATTTTCGACAGTAAAAAATTAAATTTTGAAAAATTTACTATAGAAAAGGTAATCCCTGGCGCAATTAAAACTTGCGAGAGAAAAAAATTATTTTTTGTAAAATTTACTGTAGAAAAGGCAATCCCTGGCTCAAATAAAAATTTGCGACAGTAAAAAATTAATTTTTGAAAAATTTACTATAGAAAAGGCAATCCCTGGCGCAATTAAAATTTGCGACAATAAAAAAAAATTTTCTGCAAAATTTACTATAGAAAAGGCAATCCCTGGCGTAATTAAAATTTTCGACAGTAAAAAATTAATTTTTGAAAAATTTACTATAGAAAAGGTAATCCCTGGCGCAATTAAAACTTGCGACAGTAAAAAATTATTTTTTGTAAAATTTACTGTAGAAAAGGTAATCCCTGGCGCAAATAAAATTTGCGACAGTAAAAAATTAATTTTTGTAAAATTTACTATAGAAAAGGCAATCCCTGTCGCAATTAAAATTTGCGACAGTAAAAAATTATTTTTTGCAAAATTTACTATAGAAAAGGCAATCCCTGGCGCAATTAAAATTTGTGACAGTAAAAAATTATTTTTTGCAAAATTTACTATAGCAGAGGCAATCCCTGGCGTATTTAAAATTTTGCGACAGTATAAAATTAATTTTTGTAAAATTTACTGTAGAAAAGGCAATCCCTGGCGCAATTAAAATTTGTGACAGTAAAAAATTAATTTTTGAAAGATTTACTATAGAAAGGCAAACCCTGGCGCAATTAAAATTTGCGACAGTCAAAAATTATTTTTTGCTAAATTTACTATAGAAAAGGCAATCCCTGCCGCAGTTAAAATTTGCGACAGTAAAAAATTATTTTTTGCAAAATTTACTATAGAAGAGGCAATCCCTGGCGTAATTAAAATTTGGAGAGTAAAAAATTATTTTTTGCAAATTTACTATAGAAAAGGCAATCCCTGGCGTATTTAAAACTTGCGACAGTAAAAAATTATTTTTTGCAAAATTTACTATAGAAAAGCCAATCCCTGGCGCAAGTAAAATTTGCGACAGTATAAAATTATTTTTTGAAAAATTTATTATAGAAAATGCAATCCCTGGCGTGATTAAAACTTGCGACAGTAAAAAATTATTTTTTGTAAAATTTACTGTAGAAAAGGCAATCCCTGGCGTAATTAAAATTTGCGACAGTAAAAAAATAATTTTTGAAAGATTTACTATAGAAAGGCAAACCCTGGCGCAATTAAAATTTGCAACAGTAAAAAATTATTTTTTGCTAAATTTACTACAGAAAAGGCAATCCCTGGCGCAGTTAAAATTTGCGACAGTCAAAAATTATTTTTTGCAAAATTTACTATAGAAAATGCAATCCCTGGCGCAAATAAAATATGCGACAGTAAAAAATTATTTTTTGCAAAATTTACTATAGAAAAGGCAATCCCTGGCGTATTTAAAATTTGCGACAGTAAAAAATTATTTTTTGAATAATTTACTATAGAAAAGGCAATCCCTGGCGGATTTAAAATTTGCGACAGGTAAAAAATTAATTTTTGAAAAATTTACTGTAGAAAAGGCAATCCCTGGCGTAATTAAAATTTGCGACAGTAAAAAATTAATTTTTGAAAAATTTACTATAGAAAATGCAATCCCTGGCGCAATTAAAATTTGCGACAGTAAAAAATTATTTTTTGAATAATTTACTATAGAAAAGGCAATCCCTGGCGCAATTAAAATTTGCGACAGTAGAAAATAATTTTTTGAAAAATTTACTATAGAAAATGTTATCCCTGGCGTGATTAAAACTTGCGACAGTAAAAAATTATTTTTTGTAAAATTTACTGTAGAAAAGGCAATCCCTGGCGCAATTAAAATTTGCGACACTAGAAAATTATTTTTTGTAAAATTTACTGCAGAAAAGGCAATCCCTGGCGCAATTAAAATTTGCGACAGTAAAAAATTATTTTTTGAAAAATTTACTGTAGAAAAGGCAATCCCTGGCGCAATTAAAATTTGCGACAGTAAAAAATTATTTTTTGAATAATTTACTATAGAAAAGGCAATCCCTGGCGGATTTAAAATTTGCGACAGTAAAAAATTAATTTTTGAAAAATTTACTGTAGAAAAGGCAATCCCTGGCGTAATTAAAATTTGTGACAGTAAAAAATTATTTTTTGCAAAATTTACTATAGAAAAGGCAATCCCTGGCGCAATTAAAATTTGCGACAGTATAAAATTAATTTTTGAAAAATTTACTATAGAAAAAGCAATCCCCGGCGTAATTAAAATTTGCGACAGTAAAAAATTAGTTTGTGAAAAATTTACTATAGAAAAGGCAATCCCCGGCGTAATTAAAATTTGCGACAGTAAAAAATTATTTTTTGAAAAATTTACTGTAGAAAAGGCAATCGCTGGCGCAGTTAAAATTTGCGACAGTAGAAAATTATTTTTTGAAAAATTTACTATAGAAAAGGCAATCCCTGGCGTAGTTAAAATTTTCGACAGTAAAAAATTAATTTTTGAAAAATTTACTGTAGAAAAGGTAATCCCTGGCGCAATTAAAACTTGCGACAGTAAAAAATTATTTTTTGTAAAATTTACTATAGAAAAGGCAATCCCTGGCGTAATTAAAATTTTCGACAGTAAAAAATTAAATTTTGAAAAATTTACTATAGAAAAGGTAATCCCTGGCGCAATTAAAACTTGCGACAGTAAAAAATTATTTTTTGTAAAATTTACTGTAGAAAAGGCAATCCCTGGCTCAATTAAAATTTGCGACAGTAAAAAATTAATTTTTGAAAAATTTATTATAGAAAAGGCAATCCCTGGCGCAATTAAAATTTGCGACAGTAAAAAAAATTTTTCTGCAAAATTTACTATAAAAAAGGCAATCCCTGGCGTAATTAAAATTTTCGACAGTAAAAAATTAATTTTTGAAAAATTTACTATAGAAACTTGCGACAGTAAAAAATTATTTTTTGTAAAATTTACTGTAGAAAAGGTAATCCCTGGCGCAATTAAAATTTGCGACAGTAAAAAATTAATTTTTGTAAAATTTACTATAGAAAAGGCAATCCCTGGCGCAATTAAAATTTGCGACAGCAAAAAAATTATTTTTTGCAAAATTTACTATAGAAAAGGCAATCCCTGGCGCAATTAAAATTTGTGACAGTAAAAAATTATTTTTTGCAAAATTTACTATAGAAGAGGCAATCCCTGGCGTATTTAAAATTTGCGACAGTATAAAATGAATTTTTGTAAAATTTACTGTAGAAAAGGCAATCCCTGGCGCAATTAAAATTTGCGACAGTAAAAAATTAATTTTTGAAAGATTTACTACAGAAAGGCAAACCCTGGCGCAATTAAAATTTGCGACAGTAAAAAATTATTTTTTGCTAAATTTACTATAGAAAAGGCAATCCCTGGCGCAGTTAAAATTTGCGACAGTAAAAAATTATTTTTTGCAAAATTTACTATAGAAGAGGCAATCCCTGGCGTAATTAAAATTTGCGAGAGTAAAAAATTATTTTTTGCAAAATTTACTATAGAAAAGGCAATCCCTGGCGTATTTAAAATTTGCGACAGTATAAAATTAATTTGTGAAAAATTTACTATAGAAAAGGCAATCCCTGGCGTATTTAAAATTTGCGACAGTATAAAATTATTTGTTGAATAATTTACTGTAGAAAAGGCAATCCCTGGCGTAATGAAAATTTGCGGCAGTCAAAAATTATTTTTTGCAAAATTTACTATAGAAAATGCAATCTCTGGCGCAAATAAAATATGCGACAGTAAAAAATTATTTTTTGCAAAATTTTCTATAGAAAAGGCAATGCCTGGCGTATTTAAAATTTGCGACAGTAAAAAATTATTTTTTGCAAAATTTACTATAGAAAAGCCAATCCCTGGCGCAATTAAAATTTGCGACAGTATAAAATTATTTTTTGACAAATTTACTATAGAAAAGGCAATCCCTGGCGCAATTAAAACTTGCGAAAGTAAAAAACTATTTTTTGTAAAATTTACTGTAGAAAAGGCAACCCCTGGCGCAATTAAAATTCGCGACAGTAAAAAATTAATTTTTGAAAAATTTACTATAGAAAAGGCAATCCCTTGCGCAATTAAAATTTGCGACAGTAAAAAATTATTTTTTGCAAAATTTACTATAGAAAAGGCAATCCCTGGCGTATTTAAAATTTGCGACAGTAAAAAATTATTTTTTGAATAATTTACTATAGAAAAGACAATCCCTGGCGTATTTAAAATTTGCGACATTATAAAATTATTTTTTGTAAAATTTACTGTAGAAAAGGCAATCCCTGGCGCAATTAAAATTTGCGACAGTAAAAAATTATTTTTTGCAAAATTTGCTATAGAAAAGGCAATCCGTGGCGTATTTAAAATTTGCGACGGTAAAAAATTATTTTTTGAAAAATTTACTGTAGAAAAGGCAATCCCTGGCGTAATTAAAATTTGCGACAGTATAAAATTAATTTTTGAAAAATTTATTATAGAAAAGGCAATCCCTGGCGCAATTAAAATTTGCGACAGTATAAAATTAAATTTTGAAAAATTTACTGTAGAAAAGGCAATCCATGGCGTAATTAAAATTTGCGACAGAAAAAAATTAGTTTTTTGAAAAAATTACTATAGAAAAGGCAATCCCTGGCGTAATTAAAATTTGCGACAGTAAAAAATTATTTTTTGAATAATTTACTATAAAATAGGCAATCACTGGCGTATTTAAAATTTGAGACAGTAAAAAATTAATTTTTGAACAATTTACTATAGAAAAGGCAATCCCTGGCGTAATTAAAATTTGCGACAGTAAAAAATTATTTTTTGAATAATTTACTATAGAAAAGGCAATCGCTGGCGTATTTAAAAATTGCGACAGTAAAAAATTATTTTTTGCAAAATTTACTATAGAAAAGGAAATCCCTGGCGCAATTGAAATTTGCAACAGTATAAAATTAATTTTTGAAAAATTTACTATAGAAAAGGCAATCCCCGGCGTAATTAAAATTTGCGACAGTAAAAAATTAATTTGTGAAAAATTTACTATAGAAAAGGCAATCCCCGGCGTAATTAAAATTTGCGACAGTAAAAAATTATTTTTTGAAAAATTTACTGTAGAAAGGGCAATCGCTGGCGCAGTTAAAATTTGCGACAGTAGAAAATTATTTTTTGAATAATTTACTATAGAAAAGGCAATCCCTGGCGTAATTAAAATTTGCGACAGTAAAAAATTATTTTTTGAATAATTTACTATAGAAAAGGCAATCCCTGGCGTATTTAAAATTTACGACAGTAAAAAATTAATTTTTGAACAATTTACTATAGAAAAGGCAATCCTTGGCGTAATTAAAATTTGCTACAGTAAAAAATTATTTTTTGAAATATTTACTATAGAAAAGGCAATACCTGGCGTATTTAAAATTTGCGACAGTAAAAAATTATTTTTTGCCAAATTTACTATAGAATAGGCAATCCCTGGCGTAATTAAAATTTGCGACAGTAAAAAATTATTTTTTGAATAATTTACTATAGAAAAGACAATCCCTGGCGTATTTAAAATTTGCGACAGTATAAAATTATTTTTTGTAAAATTTACTGTAGAAAAGGCAATCCCTGGCGGAATTAAAATTTGCGACAGTAAAAAATTATTTTTTGAATAATTTACTATAAAATAGGCAATCCCTGGCGTATTTAAAATTTGCGACAGTAGAAAATTATATTTTGAATAATTTACTATAGAAAAGGCAATCCCTGGCGTAATTAAAATTTTCGACAGTAAAAAATTAATTTTTGAAAAATTTACTATAGAAAAGGTAATCCCTGTCGCAATTAAAACTTGCGACAGTAAAAAATTATTTTTTGTAAAATTTACTATAGAAAAGGCAATCCCTGGCGTAATTAGAATTTTCGACAGTAAAAAATTAAATTTTGAAAAATTTACTATAGAAAAGGTAATCCCTGGCGCAATTAAAACTTGCGACAGAAAAAAATTATTTTTTGTAAAATTTACTGTAGAAAAGGCAATCTCTGGCTCAAATAAAAATTTGCGACAGTAAAAAATTAATTTTTGAAAAATTTACTATAGAAAAGGCAATCCCTGGCGCAATTAAAATTTGCGACAATAAAAAAAAATTTTCTGCAAAATTTACTATAGAAAAGGCAATCCCTGGCGTAATTAAAATTTTCGACAGTAAAAAATTAATTTTTGAAAAATTTACTATAGAAAAGGTAATCCCTGGCGCAATTAAAACTTGCGACAGTAAAAAATTATTTTTTGTAAAATTTACTGTAGAAAAGGTAATTCCTGGCGCAATTAAAAATTGCGACAGTAAAAAATTAATTTTTGTAAAATTTACTATAGAAAAGGCAATCCCTGGCGCAATTAAAATTTGCGACAGTAAAAAATTATTTTTTGCAAAATTTACTATAGAAAAGGCAATCCCTGGCGCAATTAAAATTTGTGACAGTAAAAAATTATTTTTTGCAAAATTTACTATAGCAGAGGCAATCCCTGGCGTATTTAAAATTTGCGACAGTATAAAATTAATTTTTGTAAAATTTACTGTAGAAAAGGCAATCCCTGGCGCAATTAAAATTTGTGACAGTAAAAAATTAATTTTTGAAAGATTTACTATAGAAAGGCAAACCCTGGCGCAATTAAAATTTGCGACAGTAAAAAATTATTTTTTGCTAAATTTACTATAGAAAAGGCAATCCCTGCCGCAGTTAAAATTTGCGACAGTAAAAAATTATTTTTTGCAAAATTTACTATAGAAGAGGCAATCCCTGGCGTAATTAAAATTTGCGAGAGTAAAAAATTATTTTTTGCAAAATTTACTATAGAAAAGGCAATCCCTGGCGTATTTAAAATTTGCGACAGTATAAAATTAATTTGTGAAAAATTTAATATAGAAAAGCCAATCCCTGGCGCAATTAAAATTTGCGACAGTATAAAATTATTTTTTGAAAAATTTACTATAGAAAATGCAATCCCTGGCGCAATTAAAATTTGCGACAATAAAAAATTAATTTTTGAAAAATTTACTATAGAAAAGGTAATCCCTGGCGCAATTAAAACTTGCGACAGTATAAAATTATTTGTTGTATAATTTACTGTAGAAAAGGCAATCCCTGGCGTAATGAAAATTTGCGACAGTCAAAAATTATTTTTTGCAAAATTTACTATAGAAAATGCAAACCCTGGCGCAAATAAAATATGCTACAGTAAAAAATTATTTTTTGCTAAATTTACTATAGAAAAGGCAATCCCTGGCGTATTTAAAACTTGCGACAGTAAAAAATTATTTTTTGCAAAATTTACTATAGAAAAGCCAATCCCTGGCGCAAGTAAAATTTGCGATAGTATAAAATTATTTTTTGAAAAATTTATTATAGAAAATGCAATCCCTGGCGCAATTAAAATTTGCGACAGTAAAAAATTATTTTTTGAATAATTTGCTATAGAAAAGGCAATCCCTGGCGCAATTAAAATTTGCGACAGTTGAAAATAATTTTTTGAAAAATTTACTATAGAAAAGGTAATCCCTGGCGTGATTAAAACTTGCGACAGTAAAAAATTATTTTTTGTAAAATTTACTGTAGAAAAGGCAATACCTGGCGTAATTAAAATTTGCGACAGTAAAAAAATAATTTTTGAAAGACTTACTATAGAAAGGCAAACCCTGGCGCAATTAAAATTTGCAACAGTAAAAAATTATTTTTTGCTAAATTTACTACAGAAAAGGCAATCCCTGGCGCAGTTAAAATTTGCGACAGTCAAAAATTATTTTTTGCAAAATTTACTATAGAAAATGCAATCCCTGGCGCAAATAAAATATGCGACAGTAAAAAATTATTTTTTGCAAAATTTACTATAGAAAAGGCAATCCCTGGCGTATTTAAAATTTGCGACAGTAAAAAATTATTTTTTGCAAAATTTACTATAGAAAAGCCAATCCCTGGCGCAATTAAAATTTGCGACAGTATAAAATTATTTTTTGAAAAATTTACTATAGAAAATGCAATCCCTGGCGCAATTAAAACTTGCGACAGTAAAAAATTATTTTTTGAATAATTTACTATAGAAAAGGCAATCCCTGGCGCAATTAAAATTTGCGACAGTAGAAAATAATTTTTTGAAAAATTTACTATAGAAAAGGTAATCCCTGGCGTGAATAAAACTTGCGACAGTAAAAAATTATTTTTTGTAAAATTTACTGTAGAAAAGGCAATCCCTGGCGTAATTAAAATTTGCGACAGTAAAAAATTAATTTTTGAAAAATTTACTATAGAAAATGCAATCCCTGGCGCAATTAAAATTTGCGACAGTAAAAAATTATTTTTTGAATAATTTACTATAGAAAAGGCAATCCCTGGCGCAATTAAAATTTGCGACAGTAGAAAATAATTTTTTGAAAAATTTACTATAGAAAATGTTATCCCTGGCGTGATTAAAACTTGCGACAGTAAAAAATTATTTTTTGTAAAATTTACTGTAGAAAAGGCAATCCCTGGCGCAATTAAAATTTGCGACACTAGAAAATTATTTTTTGTAAAATTTACTGCAGAAAAGGCAATCCCTGGCGCAATTAAAATTTGCGACAGTAAAAAATTATTTTTTGAAAAATTTACTGTAGAAAAGGCAATCCCTGGCGCAATTAAAATTTGCGACAGTAAAAAATTATTTTTTGAATAATTTACTATAGAAAAGGCAATCCCTGGCGGATTTAAAATTTGCGACAGTAAAAAATTAATTTTTGAAAAATTTACTGTAGAAAAGGCAATCCCTGGCGTAATTAAAATTTGTGACAGTAAAAAATTATTTTTTGCAAAATTTACTATAGAAAAGGCAATCCCTGGCGCAATTAAAATTTGCGACAGTATAAAATTAATTTTTGAAAAATTTACTATAGAAAAAGCAATCCCCGGCGTAATTATAATTTGCGACAGTAAAAAATTAGTTTGTGAAAAATTTACTATAGAAAAGGCAATCCCCGGCGTAATTAAAATTTGCGACAGTAAAAAATTATTTTTTGAAAAATTTACTGTAGAAAAGGCAATCGCTGGCGCAGTTAAAATTTGCGACAGTAGAAAATTATTTTTTGAAAAATTTACTATAGAAAAGGCAATCCCTGGCGTAGTTAAAATTTTCGACAGTAAAAAATTAATTTCTGAAAAATTTACTGTAGAAAAGGTAATCCCTGGCGCAATTAAAACTTGCGACAGTAAAAAATTATTTTTTGTAAAATTTACTATAGAAAATGTTATCCCTGGCGTGATTAAAACTTGCGACAGTAAAAAATTATTTTTTGTAAAATTTACTGTAGAAAAGGCAATCCCTGGCGCAATTAAAATTTGCGACACTAGAAAATTATTTTTTGTAAAATTTACTGCAGAAAAGGCAATCCCTGGCGCAATTAAAATTTGCGACAGTAAAAAATTATTTTTTGAAAAATTTACTGTAGAAAAGGCAATCCCTGGCGCAATTAAAATTTGCGACAGTAAAAAATTATTTTTTGAATAATTTACTATAGAAAAGGCAATCCCTGGCGGATTTAAAATTTGCGACAGTAAAAAATTAATTTTTGAAAAATTTACTGTAGAAAAGGCAATCCCTGGCGTAATTAAAATTTGTGACAGTAAAAAATTATTTTTTGCAAAATTTACTATAGAAAAGGCAATCCCTGGCGCAATTAAAATTTGCGACAGTATAAAATTAATTTTTGAAAAATTTACTATAGAAAAAGCAATCCCCGGCGTAATTATAATTTGCGACAGTAAAAAATTAGTTTGTGAAAAATTTACTATAGAAAAGGCAATCCCCGGCGTAATTAAAATTTGCGACAGTAAAAAATTATTTTTTGAAAAATTTACTGTAGAAAAGGCAATCGCTGGCGCAGTTAAAATTTGCGACAGTAGAAAATTATTTTTTGAAAAATTTACTATAGAAAAGGCAATCCCTGGCGTAGTTAAAATTTTCGACAGTAAAAAATTAATTTCTGAAAAATTTACTGTAGAAAAGGTAATCCCTGGCGCAATTAAAACTTGCGACAGTAAAAAATTATTTTTTGTAAAATTTACTATAGAAAAGGCAATCCCTGGCGTAATTAAAATTTTCGACAGTAAAAAATTAAATTTTGAAAAATTTACTATAGAAAAGGTAATCCCTGGCGCAATTAAAACTTGCGACAGTAAAAAATTATTTTTTGTAAAATTTACTGTAGAAAAGGCAATCCCTGGCTCAATTAAAATTTGCGACAGTAAAAAATTAATTTTTGAAAAATTTATTATAGAAAAGGCAATCCCTGGCGCAATTAAAATTTGCGACAGTAAAAAAAAATTTTCTGCAAAATTTACTATAAAAAAGGCAATCCCTGGCGTAATTAAAATTTTCGACAGTAAAAAATTAATTTTTGAAAAATTTACTATAGAAAAGGTAATCCCTGGCGCAATTAAAACTTGCGACAGTAAAAAATTATTTTTTGTAAAATTTACTGTAGAAAAGTTAATCCCTGGCGCAATTAAAATTTGCGACAGTAAAAAATTAATTTTTGTAAAATTTACTATAGAAAAGGCAATCCCTGGCGCAATTAAAATTTGCGACAGTAAAAAATTATTTTTTGCAAAATTTACTATAGAAAAGGCAATCCCTGGCGCAATTAAAATTTGTGACAGTAAAAAATTATTTTTTGCAAAATTTACTATAGAAGAGGCAATCCCTGGCGTATTTAAAATTTGCGACAGTATAAAATGAATTTTTTGTAAAATTTACTGTAGAAAAGGCAATCCCTGGCGCAATTAAAATTTGCGACAGTAAAAAATTAATTTTTGAAAGATTTACTATAGAAAGGCAAACCCTGGCGCAATTAAAATTTGCGACAGTAAAAAATTATTTTTTGCTAAATTTACTATAGAAAAGGCAATCCCTGGCGCAGTTAAAATTTGCGACAGTAAAAAATTATTTTTTGCAAAATTTACTATAGAAGAGGCAATCCCTGGCGTAATTAAAATTTGCGAGAGTAAAAAATTATTTTTTGCAAAATTTACTATAGAAAAGGCAATCCCTGGCGTATTTAAAATTTGCGACAGTATAAAATTAATTTGTGAAAAATTTACTATAGAAAAGGCAATCCCTGGCGTATTTAAAATTTGCGACAGTATAAAATTATTTGTTGAATAATTTACTGTAGAAAAGGCAATCCCTGGCGTAATGAAAATTTGCGGCAGTCAAAAATTATTTTTTGCAAAATTTACTATAGAAAATGCAATCTCTGGCGCAAATAAAATATGCGACAGTAAAAAATTATTTTTTGCAAAATTTACTATAGAAAAGGCAATCCCTGGCGTATTTAAAATTTGCGACAGTAAAAAATTATTTTTTGCAAAATTTACTATAGAAAAGCCAATCCCTGGCGCAATTAAAATTTGCGACAGTATAAAATTATTTTTTGACAAATTTACTATAGAAAAGGCAATCCCTGGCGCAATTAAAACTTGCGAAAGTACAGAAAACTATTTTTTGTAAAATTTACTGTAGAAAAGGCAACCCCTGGCGCAATTAAAATTCGCGACAGTAAAAAATTAATTTTTGAAAAATTTACTATAGAAAAGGCAATCCCTGGCGCAATTAAAATTTGCGACAGTAAAAAATTATTTTTTGCAAAATTTACTATAGAAAAGGCAATCCCTGGCGTATTTAAAATTTGCGACAGTAAAAAATTATTTTGTGCTAAATTTACTATAGAAAAGGCAATCCCTGGCGCAGTTAAAATTTGCGACAGTAAAAAATTATTTTTTGCAAAATTTACTATAGAAGAGGCAATCCCTGGCGTATTTAAAAATTGCGACAGTATAAAATTAATTTTTGTAAAATTTACTGTAGAAAAGGCAATCCTGGCGCAATTAAAATTTGCGACAGTAAAAAATTAATTTTTGAAAAATTTACTATAGAAAGGCAAACCCTGGCGCAATTAAAATTTGCGACAGTATAAAATTATTTTTTGAATAATTTACTGTAGCAAAGGCAATCCCTGGCGTAATTAAAATTTGCGACAGTCAAAAATTATGTTTTGCAAAATTTACTATAGAAAATGCAATCCTTGGCGCAAATAAAATATGCGACAGTAAAAAATTATTTTTTGCAAAATTTAATATAGAAAGGCAATCCCTGCGTATTTAAAATTTGCGAAAGTAAAAAATTATTTTTTTGCAAAATTTACTATAGAAAAGGCAATCCCTGGCGCAATTAAAATTTGCGACAGTATAAAATTGTTTTTTTGAAAAATTTACTATAGAAAAGGCAATCCCTGGCGCAATTAAAACTTGCGAAAGTAAAAAATTATTTTTTTGTAAAATTTACTGTAGAAAAGGCAATCCCTGGCGCAATTAAAATTTGCGACAGTAAAAAATTAATTTTTGAAAAATTTACTATAGAAAAGGCATTCCCTGGCGCAATTAAAATTTGCGACAGCAAACAATTATTTTTGCAAAATTTACTGTAGAAAAGGCAATCCCTGGCGCAATTAAAATTTGCGACAGTAGAAAATTATTTTTTGAAAAATTTACTGTAGAAAAGGCAATCCCTGGCGTAATAAAAATTTTCGACAGTAAAAAATTATTTTTTGCAAAATTTACTATAGAAAAGGCAATCCCTGGCGTATTTAAAATTTGCGACAGTAAAAAATTATTTTTTGCAAAAATTACTATAGAAAAGGCAATCCCTGGCGCAATTAAAATTTGCGACAGTATAAAATTATTTTTTGAAAAATTTACTATAGAAAAGGCAATCCCTGGCGCAATTAAAATTTGCGACAGTAAAAAATTATTTTTTGCAAAATTTACTATAGAAAAGGCAATCCCTGGCGCAATTAAAATTTGCGACAGTATAAAATTAATTTTTGAAAAATTTACTATAGAAAGGCAAACCTGGCGCAATTAAAATTTGCGACAATATAAAATTATTTTTTGAATAATTTACTGTAGAAAAGGCAATCCCTGGCGTAATTAAAATTTGCGACAGTCAAAAATTATTTTTTGCAAAATTTACTGTAGAAAATGCAATCCCTGGCGCAAATAAAATATGCCACAGTAAAAAATTATTTTTTGCAAAATTTAATATAGAAAGGCAATCACTGGCGTATTTAAAATTTGCGAAAGTAAAAAATTATTTTTTGCAAAATTTACTATAGAAAAGGCAATTCCTGGCGCAATTAAAATTTGCGACAGTATAAAATTGTTTTTTGAAAAATTTACTATAGAAAAGGCAATCCCTGGCGCAATTAAAACTTGCGAAAGTAAAAAACTATTTTTTGTAAAATTTACTGTAGAATAGGCAATCCCTGGCGCAATTAAAATTTGCGACAGTAAAAAATTAATTTTTGAAAAATTTACTATAGAAATGGCAATCCCTGGCGCAATTAAAATTTGCGACAGTAAACAATTATTTTTTGCAAAATTTACTGTAGAAAAGGCAATCCCTGGCGCAATTAAAATTTGCGACAGTAGAAAATTATTTTTTGAAAAATTTACTGTAGAAAAGGCAATCCCTGGCGTAATAAAAATTTTCGACAGTAAAAAATTATTTTTTGCAAAATTTACTATAGAAAAGGCAATCCCTGGCGTATTTAAAATTTGCGACAGTAAAAAATTATTTTTTGCAAAATTTACTATAGAAAATGCAATCCCTGGCGCAATTAAAATTTGCGACAGTATAAAATTATTTTTTGAAAAATTTACTATAGAAAAGGCAATCCCTGGCGCAATTAAAATTTGCGACAGTAAAAAATTATTTTTTGCAAAATTTACTATAGAAAAGGCAATCCCTGACGCAATTAAAATTTGCGACAGTATAAAATTATTTTTGAAAAACTTACTATAGAAAAGGCAATCCCTGTCGCAATTAAAATTTGCGACAGTAAAAAATTATTTTTTGAATAATTTACTATAGAAAAGGCAATCCCTGGCGTATTTAAAATTTGCGACAGTAAAAAATTATTGTTTGCAAAATTTACTATAGAAAAGGCAATCCCTGGCGCAATTAAAATGTGCGACAGTATAAAATTATTTTTTGAAAAATTTACTATAGAAAAGGCAATCCCTGGCGCAATTAAAATTTGCGACAGTAAAAAATTAATTTGTGAAAAATTTACTATAGAAAAGGCAATCCCCGGCGTAATTAAAATTTGCGACAGTAAAAAATTATTTTTTGAAAAATTTACTGTAGAAAAGGTAATCCCTGGCGCAATTAAAACTTGCGACAGTAAAAAATTAATTTTTGTAAAATTTACTATAGAAAAGGCAATCCCTGGCGCAATTAAAATTTGCGACAGTAAAAAATTATTTTTTGCAAAATTTACTATAGAAAAGGCAATCCCTGGCGTATTTAAAATTTGCGACAGTATAAAATTAATTTTTGTAAAATTTACTGTAGAAAAGGCAATCCCTGGCGCAATTAAAATTTGTGACAGTAAAAAATTAATTTTTGAAAGATTTACTATAGAAAGGCAAACCCTGGCGCAATTAAAATTTGCGACAGTAAAAAATTATTGTTTGCAAAATTTACTATAGAAAAGGCAATCCCTGGCTCAAATAAAAATTTGCGACAGTAAAAAATTAATTTTTGAAAAATTTACTATAGAAAAGGCAATCCCTGGCGCAATTAAAATTTGCGACAATAAAAAAAAATTTTCTGCAAAATTTACTATAGAAAAGGTAATCCCTGGCGCAATTAAAACTTGCGACAGTATAAAATTATTTGTTGTATAATTTACTGTAGAAAAGGCAATCCCTGGCGTAATGAAAATTTGCGACAGTCAAAAATTATTTTTTGCAAAATTTACTATAGAAAATGCAAACCCTGGCGCAAATAAAATATGCGACAGTAAAAAATTATTTTTTGCAAAATTTACTATAGAAAAGGCAATCCCTGGCGTATTTAAAACTTGCGACAGTAAAAAATTATTTTTTGCAAAATTTACTATAGAAAAGCCAATCCCTGGCGCAATTAAAATTTGCGACAGTATAAAATTATTTTTTGAAAAATTTACTATAGAAAATGCAATCCCTGGCGCAATTAAAATTTGCGACAGTAAAAAATTATTTTTTGAATAATTTACTATAGAAAAGGCAATCCCTGGCGCAATTAAAATTTGCGACAGTAGAAAATAATTTTTTGAAAAATTTACTGTAGAAAAGGCAATCCCTGGCGTAATAAAAATTTTCGACAGTAAAAAATTATTTTTTGCAAAATTTACTATAGAAAAGGCAATCCCTGGCGTATTTAAAATTTGCGACAGTAAAAAATTATTTTTTGCAAAATTTACTATAGAAAAGGCAATCCCTGGCGCAATTAAAATTTGCGACAGTATAAAATTATTTTTTGAAAAATTTACTATAGAAAAGGCAATCCCTGGCGCAATTAAAATTTGCGACAGTATAAAATTAATTTTTGTAAAATTTACTGTAGAAAAGGCAATCCCTGGCGCAATTAAAATTTGTGACAGTAAAAAATTAATTTTTGAAAGATTTACTATAGAAAGGCAAACCCTGGCGCAATTAAAATTTGCGACAGTAAAAAATTATTGTTTGCAAAATTTACTATAGAAAAGGCAATCCCTGGCTCAAATAAAAATTTGCGACAGTAAAAAATTAATTTTTGAAAAATTTACTATAGAAAAGGCAATCCCTGGCGCAATTAAAACTTGCGAGAGTATAAAATTATTTGTTGTATAATTTACTGTAGAAAAGGCAATCCCTGGCGTAATGAAAATTTGCGACAGTCAAAAATTATTTTTTGCAAAATTTACTATAGAAAATGCAAACCCTGGCGCAAATAAAATATGCGACAGTAAAAAAAAATTTTTTGCAAAATTTACTATAGAAAACGCAATCCCTGGCGTATTTAAAACTTGCGACAGTAAAAAATTATTTTTTGCAAAATTTACTATAGAAAAGCCAATCCCTGGCGCAATTAAAATTTGCGACAGTATAAAATTATTTTTTGAAAAATTTACTATAGAAAATGCAATCCCTGGCGCAATTAAAATTTGCGACAGTAAAAAATTATTTTTTGAATAATTTACTATAGAAAAGGCAATCCCTGGCGCAATTAAAATTTGCGACAGTAGAAAATAATTTTTTGAAAAATTTACTGTAGAAAAGGCAATCCCTGGCGTAATAAAAATTTTCGACAGTAAAAAATTATTTTTTGCAAAATTTACTATAGAAAAGGCAATCCCTGGCGTATTTAAAATTTGCGACAGTAAAAAATAATTTTTTGCAAAATTTACTATAGAAAAGGCAATCCCTGGCGCAATTAAAATTGCGACAGTATAAAATTATTTTTTGAAAAATTTACAATAGAAAAGGCAATCCCTGGCGCAATTAAAATTTGCGACAGTAAAAAATTATTTTTTGCAAAATTTACTATAGAAAAGGCAATCCCTGGCGCAATTAAAATTTGCGACAGTATAAAATTATTTTTTGAAAAACTTACTATAGAAAAGGCAATCCCTGGCGTATTTAAAATTTGCGACAGTAAAAAATTATTTTTTGCAAAATTTACTATAGAAAAAGCAATCCCTGTCGCAATTAAAATTTGCGACAGTAAAAAATTATTTTTTGAATAATTTACTATAGAAAAGGCAATCCCTGGCGTATTTAAAATTTGCGACAGTAAAAAATTATTGTTTGCAAAATTTACTATAGAAAAGGCAATCCCTGGCGCAATTAAAATGTGCGACAGTATAAAATTATTTTTTGAAAAATTTACTATAGAAAAGGCAATCCCTGGCGCAATTAAAATTTGGGACAGTAAAAAATTAATTTGTGAAAAATTTACTATAGAAAAGGCAATCCCCGGCGTAATTAAAATTTGCGACAGTAAAAAATTATTTTTTGAAAAATTTACTGTAGAAAAGGTAATCCCTGGCGCAATTAAAACTTACGACAGTAAAAAATTAATTTTTGTAAAATTTACTATAGAAAAGGCAATCCCTGGCGCAATTAAAATTTGCGACAGTAAAAAATTATTTTTTTCAAAATTTACTATAGAAAAGGCAATCCCTGGCGTATTTAAAATTTGCGACAGTATAAAATAAATTTTTGCAAAATTTACTGTAGAAAAGGCAATCCCTGGCGCAATTAAAATTTGCGACAGTAGAAAATTATTTTTTGAAAAATTTACTGTAGAAAAGGCAATCCCTGGCGTAATAAAAATTTTCGACAGTAAAAAATTATTTTTTGCAAAATTTACTATAGAAAAGGCAATCCCTGGCGTATTTAAAATTTGCGACAGTAAAAAATTATTTTTTGCAAAATTTACTATAGAAAAGGCAATCCCTGGCGCAATTAAAATTTGCGACAGTATAAAATTATTTTTTGAAAAATTTACTATAGAAAAGGCAATCCCTGGCGCAATTAAAATTTGCGACAGTAAAAGATTATTTTTTGCAAAATTTACTATAGAAAAGGCAATCCCTGGTGTATTTAAAATTTGCGACAGTATAAAATAAATTTTTGCAAAATTTACTGTAGAAAAGGCAATCCCTGGCGCAATTAAAATTTGCGACAGTAGAAAATTATTTTTTGAAAAATTTACTGTAGAAAAGGCAATCCCTGGCGTAATAAAAATTTTCGACAGTAAAAAATTATTTTTTGCAAAATTTACTATAGAAAAGGCAATCCCTGGCGTATTTAAAATTTGCGACAGTAAAAAATTATTTTTTGCAAAATTTACTATAGAAAAGGCAATCCCTGGCGCAATTAAAATTTGCGACAATATAAAATTATTTTTTGAAAAATTTACTATAGAAAAGGCAATCCCTGGCGCAATTAAAATTTGCGACAGTTAAAAATTATTTTTTGCAAAATTTACTATAGAAAAGGCAATCCCTGGCGCAATTAAAATTTGCGACAGTAAAAAATTATTGTTTGCAAAATTTACTATAGAAAAGGCAATCCCTGGCGCAATTAAAATGTGCGACAGTATGAAATTATTTTTTGAAAAATTTACTATAGAAAAGGCAATCCCTGGCGCAATTAAAATTTGGGACAGTAAAAAATTAATTTGTGAAAAATTTACTATAGGAAAGACAATCCCCGGCGTAATTAAAATTTGCGACAGTAAAAAATTATATTTTGAAAAATTTACTGTCGAAAAGGTAATCCCTGGCGCAATTCAAACTTGCGACAGTAAAAAATTAATTTTTGTAAAATTTACTATAGAAAAGGCAATCCCTGGCGCAATTAAAAATTGCGACAGTAAAAAATTATTTTTTGCAAAATTTACTATAGAAAAGGCAATCCCTGGCGTATTTAAAATTTGCGACAGTATAAAATAAATTTTTGCAAAATTTACTGTAGAAAAGGCAATCCCTGGCGCAATTAAAATTTGCGACAGTAGAAAATTATTTTTTGAAAAATTTACTGTAGAAAAGGTAATCCCTGGCGTAATAAAAATTTTCGACAGTAAAAAATTATTTTTTGCAAAATTTACTATAGAAAAGGCAATCCCTGGCGTATTTATAATTTGCGACAGTAAAAAATTATTTTTTGCAAAATTTACTATAGAAAAGGCAATCCCTGGCGTATTTAAAATTTGCGACAGTATAAAATAAATTTTTGCTAAATTTACTGTAGAAAAGGCAATCCCTGGCGCAATTAAAATTTGCGACAGTAAAAAATTATTGTTTGCAAAATTTACTATAGAAAAGGCAATCCCTGGCGCAATTAAAATGTGCGACAGTATAAAATTATTTTTTGAAAAATTTACTATAGAAAAGGCAATCCCTGGCGCAATTAAAATTTGGGACAGTAAAAAATTAATTTGTGAAAAATTTACTATAGGAAAGGCAATCCCCGGCGTAATTAAAATTTGCGACAGTAAAAAATTATATTTTGAAAAATTTACTGTAGAAAAGGTAATCCCTGGCGCAATTAAAACTTGCGACAGTAAAAAATTAATTTTTGTAAAATTTACTATAGAAAAGGCAATCCCTGGCGCAATTAAAATTTGCGACAGTAAAAAATTATTTTTTGCAAAATTTACTATAGAAAAGGCAATCCCTGGCGTATTTAAAATTTGCGACAGTATAAAATAAATTTTTGCAAAATTTACTGTAGAAAAGGCAATCCCTGGCGCAATTAAAATTTGCGACAGTAGAAAATTATTTTTTGAAAAATTTACTGTTGAAAAGGTAATCCCTGGCGTAATAAAAATTTTCGACAGTAAAAAATTATTTTTTGCAAAATTTACTATAGAAAAGGCAATCCCTGGCGTATTTATAATTTGCGACAGTAAAAAATTATTTTTTGCAAAATTTACTATAGAAAAGGCAATCCCTGGCGCAATTAAAATTTGCGACAGTATAAAATTATTTTTTGAAAAATTTACTATAGAAAAGGCAATCCCTGGCGCAATTAAAATTTGCGACAGTAAAAAATTATTTTTAGCAAAATTTACTATAGAAAGGGCAATCCCTGGCGCAATTAAAATTTGCGACAGTATAAAATTAATTTTTGAAAAATTTACTATAGAAAGGCAAACCCTGGCGCAATTAAAATTTGCGACAGTATAAAATTATTTTTTGAATAATTTACTGTAGAAAAGGCAATCCCTGGCGTAATTAAAATTTGCGACAGTCAAAAATTATTTTTTGCAAAATTTACTATAGAAAATGCAATCCCTGGCGCAAATAAAATATGCGACAGTAAAAAATTATTTTTTGCAAAACTTAATATAGAAAGGCAATCCCTGCCGTATTTAAAATTTGCGAAAGTAAAAAATTATTTTTTGCAAAATTTACTATAGAAAAGGCAATCCCTGGCGCAATTAAAATTTGCGACAGTATAAAATTGTTTTTTGAAAAATTTGCTATAGAAAAGGCAATCCCTGGCGCAATTAAAACTTGCGAAAGTAAAAAACTATTTTTTGTAAAATTTACTGTAGAAAAGGCAATCCCCGGCGTAATTAAAATTTGCGACAGTAAAAAATTATATTTTGAAAAATTTACTGTAGAAAAGGTAATCCCTGGCGCAATTAAAATTTGCGACAGTAAACAATTATTTTTTGCAAAATTTA
Organism: Dioctria linearis; assembly: GCA_963930735.1. Lineage (NCBI taxonomy): Eukaryota > Metazoa > Arthropoda > Insecta > Diptera > Asilidae > Dioctria > Dioctria linearis. Next base: position 167,206 of record CAWVNZ010001964.1, read on the forward strand.
CTGTAGAAAAGGCAATCCCTGGCGCAATTAAAATTTGCGACAGTAGAAAGTTATTTTTTGAAAAATTTACTGTAGAAAAGGCAATCCCTGGCGTAATAAAAATTTTCGACAGTAAAAAATTATTTTTTGCAAAATTTACTATAGAAAAGGCAATCCCTGGCGTATTTAAAATTTGCGACAGTAAAAAATTATTTTTTGCAAAATTTACTATAGAAAAGGCAATCCCTGGCGCAATTAAAATTTGCGACAGTATAAAATTATTTTTTGAAAAATTTACTATAGAAAAGGCAATCCCTGGCGCAATTAAAATTTGCGAGAGTAAAAAATTATTTTTTGCAAAATTTACTATAGAAAAGGCAATCCTTGGCGCAATTAAAATTTGCGACAGTATAAAATTATTTTTTGAAAAACTTACTATAGAAAAGGCAATCCCTGGCGTATTTAAAATTTGCGACAGTAAAAAATTATTTTTTGCAAAATTTACTATAGAAAAGGCAATCCCTGTCGCAATTAAAATTTGTGACAGTAAAAAATTATTTTTTGAATAATTTACTATAGAAAAGGCAATCCCTGGCGTATTTAAAATTTGCGACAGTAAAAAATTATTGTTTGCAAAATTTACTATAGAAAAGGCAATCCCTGGCGCAATTAAAATGTGCGACAGTATAAAATTATTTTTTGAAAAATTTACTATAGAAAAGGCAATCCCTGGCGCAATTAAAATTTGCGACAGTAAAAAATTAATTTGTGAAAAATTTACTATAGAAAAGGCAATCCCCGGCGTAATTAAAATTTGCGACAGTAAAAAATTATTTTTTGAAAAATTTACTGTAGAAAAGGTAATCCCTGGAGCAAATTAAAACTTGCGACAGTAAAAAATTAATTTTTGTAAAATTTACTATAGAAAAGGCAATCCCTGGCGCAATTAAAATTTGCGACAGTAAAAAATTATTTTTTGCAAAATTTACTATAGAAAAGGCAATCTCTGGCGTATTTAAAATTTGCGACAGTATAAAATTAATTTTTGTAAAATTTACAGTAGAAAAGGCAATCCCTGGCGCAATTAAAATTTGTGACAGTAAAAAATTAATTTTTGAAAGATTTACTATAGAAAGGCAAACCCTGGCGCAATTAAAATTTGTGACAGTAAAAAATTATTGTTTGCAAAATTTACTATAGAAAAGGCAATCCCTGGCTCAAATAAAAATTTCCGACAGTAAAATATTAATTTTTGAAAAATTTATTATAGAAAAGGCAATCCCTGGCGCAATTAAAATTTGCGACAATAAAAAAAATTTTCTGCAAAATTTACTATAGAAAAGGTAATCCCTGGCGCAATTAAAACTTGCGACAGTATAAAATTATTTGTTGTATAATTTACTGTAGAAAAGGCAATCCCTGGCGTAATGAAAATTTGCGACAGTCAAAAATTATTTTTTGCAAAATTTACTATAGAAAATGCAAACCCTGGCGCAAATAAAATATGCGACAGTAAAAAATTATTTTTTGCAAAATTTACTATAGAAAAGGCAATACCTGGCGTATTTAAAACTTGCGACAGTAAAAAATTATTTTTTGCAAAATTTACTATAGAAAAGCCAATCCCTGGCGCAATTAAAATTTGCGACAGTATAAAATTATTTTTCGAAAAACTTACTATAGAAAATGCAATCCCTGGCGCAATTAAAATTTGCGACAGTAAAAAATTATTTTTTGAATAATTTACTATAGAAAAGGCAATCCCTGGCGCAATTAAAATTTGCGACAGTAGAAAATAATTTTTTGGAAAATTTACTGTAGAAAAGGCAATCCCTGGCGTAATAAAAATTTTCGACAGTAAAAAATTATTTTTTGCAAAATTTACTATAGAAAAGGCAATCCCTGGCGTATTTAAAATTTGCGACAGTAAAAAATTATTTTTTGCAAAATTTACTATAGAAAAGGCAATCCCTGGCGCAATTAAAATTTGCGACAGTATAAAATTATTTTTTGAAAAATTTACTATAGAAAAGGCAATCCCTGGCGCAATTAAAATTTGCGACAGTAAAAAATTATTTTTTGCAAAATTTACTATAGAAAAGGCAATCCCTGGCGCAATTAAAATTTGCGACAGTATAAAATTATTTTTTGAAAAACTTACTATAGAAAAGGCAATCCCTGGCGTATTTAAAATTTGCGACAGTAAAAAATTATTTTTTGCAAAATTTACTATAGAAAAGGCAATCTCTGTCGCAATTAAAATTTGCGACAGTAAAAAATTATTTTTTGAATAATTTACTATAGAAAAGGCAATCCCTGGCGTATTTAAAATTTGCGACAGTAAAAAATTATTGTTTGCAAAATTTACTATAGAAAAGGCAATCCTTGGCGCAATTAAAATGTGCGACAGTATAAAATTATTTTTTGAAAAATTTACTATAGAAAAGGCAATCCCTGGCGCAATTAAAATTTGCGACAGTAAAAAATTAATTTGTGAAAAATTTACTATAGAAAAGGCAATCCCCGGCGTAATTAAAATTTGCGACAGTAAAAAATTATTTTTTGAAAAATTTACTGTAGAAAAGGTATTCCCTGGCGCAATTAAAACTTGCGACAGTAAAAAATTAATTTTTGTAAAATTTACTATAGAAAAGGCAATCCCTGGCGCAATTAAAATTTGCGACAGTAAAAAATTATTTTTTGCAAAATTTACTATAGAAAAGGCAATCCCTGGCGTATTTAAAATTTGCGACAGTATAAAATAAATTTTTGTAAAATTTACTGTAGAAAAGGCAATCCCTGGCGCAATTAAAATCTGTGACAGTAAAAAATTAATTTTTGAAAGATTTACTATAGAAAGGCAAACCCTGGCGCAATTAAAATTTGCGACAGTAAAAAATTATTGTTTGCAAAATTTACTATAGAAAAGGCAATACCTGGCTCAAATAAAAATTTGCGACAGTAAAAAATTAATTTTTGAAAAATTTACTATAGAAAAGGCAATCCCTGGCGCAATTAAAATTTGCGACAATAAAAAAAAATTTTTTGCAAAATTTACTATAGAAAAGGTAATCCCTGGCGCAATTAAAACTTGCGACAGTATAAAAATATTTGTTGTATAATTTACTGTAGAAAAGGCAATCCCTGGCGTAATGAAAATTTGCGACAGTCAAAAATTATTTTTTGCAAAATTTACTATAGAAAATGCAAACCCTGGCGCAAATAAAATATGCGACAGTAAAAAATTATTTTTTGCAAAATTTACTATAGAAAAGGCAATCCCTGGCGTATTTAAAACTTGCGACAGTAAAAAATTATTTTTTGCAAAATTTACTATAGAAAAGCCAATCCCTGGCGCAATTAAAATTTGCGACAGTATAAAATTATTTTTTGAAAAATTTACTATAGAAAATGCAATCCCTGGCGCAATTAAAATTTGCGACAGTAAAAAATTATTTTTTGAATAATTTACTATAGAAAAGGCAATCCCTGGCGCAATTAAAATTTGCGACAGTAGAAAATAATTTTTTGAAAAATTTACTATAGAAAAGGTAATCCCTGGCGTGATTAAAACTTGCGACAGTAAAAAATTATTTTTTGTAAAATTTACTGTAGAAAAGGCAATCCCTGGCGTAATTAAAATTTGCGACAGTAAAAAAATAATTTTTGAAAGATTTACTATAGAAAGGCAAACCCTGGCGCAATTAAAATTTGCGACAGTAGAAAATTATTTTTTGCAAAATTTACTATAGAAAAGGCAATCCCTGGCGCAGTTAAAATTTGCGACAGTCAAAAATTATTTTTTGCAAAATTTACTATAGAAAATGCAATCCCTGGCGCAAATAAAATATGCGACAGTAAAAAATTATTTTCTGCAAAATTTACTATAGAAAAGGCAATCCCTGGCGTATTTAAAATTTGCGACAGTAAAAAATTATTTTTTGCAAAATTTACTATAGAAAAGCCAATCCCTGGCGCAATTAAAATTTGCGACAGTATAAAATTATTTTTTGAAAAATTTACTATAGAAAATGCAATCCCTGGCGCAATTAAAATTTGCGACAGTAAAAAATTATTTTTTGAATAATTTACTATAGAAAAGGCAATCCCTGGCGCAATTAAAATTTGCGACAGTAGAAAATAATTTTTTGAAAAATTTACTATAGAAAAGGTAATCCCTGGCGTGAATAAAACTTGCGACAGTAAAAAATTATTTTTTGTAAAATTTACTGTAGAAAAGGCAATCCCTGGCGTAATTAAAATTTGCGACAGTAAAAAATTAATTTTTGAAAAATTTACTATAGAAAATGCAATCCCTGGCGCAATTAAAATTTGCGACAGTAAAAAATTATTTTTTGAATAATTTACTATAGAAAAGGCAATCCCTGGCGCAATTAAAATTTGCGACAGTAAAAATAATTTTTTGAAAAATTTACTATAGAAAATGTTATCCCTGGCGTGATTAAAACTTGCGACAGTAAAAAAATATTTTTTGTAAAATTTACTGTAGAAAAGGCAATCCCTGGCGCAATTAAAATTTGCGACAGTAGAAAATTATTTTTTGTAAAAGTTACTGTAGAAAAGGCAATCCCTGGCGCAATTAAAATTTGCGACAGTAAAAAATTATTTTTTGAAAAATTTACTGCAGAAAAGGCAATCCCTGGCGCAATTAAAATTTGCGACAGTAAAAAATTATTTTTTGAATAATTTACTATAGAAAAGGCAATCCCTGGCGGATTTAAAATTTGCGACAGTAAAAAATTAATTTTTGAAAAATTTACTGTAGAAAAGGCAATCCCTGGCGTAATTAAAATTTGTGACAGTAAAAAATTATTTTTTGCAAAATTTACTATAGAAAAGGCAATCCCTGGCGCAATTAAAATTTGCGACAGTATAAAATTAATTTTTGAAAAATTTACTATAGAAAAAGCAATCCCCGGCGTAATTAAAATTTGCGACAGTAAAAAATTAGTTTGTGAAAAATTTACTATAGAAAAGGCAATCCCCGGCGTAATTAAAATTTGCGACAGTAAAAAATTATTTTTTGAAAAATTTACTGTAGAAAAGGCAATCGCTGTCGCAGTTAAAATTTGCGACAGTAGAAAATTATTTTTTGAAAAATTTACTGTAGAAAAGGCAATCCCTGGCGTAGTTAAAATTTTCGACAGTAAAAAATTAAATTTTGAAAAATTTACTATAGAAAAGGTAATCCCTGGCGCAATTAAAACTTGCGACAGTAAAAAATTATTTTTTGTAAAATTTACTGTAGAAAAGGCAATCCCTGGCTCAATTAAAATTTGCGACAGTAAAAAATTAATTTTTGAAAAATTTACTATAGAAAAGGCAATCCCTGGCGCAATTAAAATTTGCGAAAGTAAAAAAAAATTTTTTGCAAAATTTACTATAGAAAAGGTAATCCCTGGCGCAATTAAAACTTGCGACAGTAAAAAATTATTTTTTGTAAAATTTACTATAGAAAAGGCAATCCTTGGCGTAATTAAAATTTTCGATAGTAAAAAATTAAATTTTGAAAAATTTACTATAGAAAAGGTAATCCCTGGCGCAATTAAAACTTGCGACAGTAAAAAATTATTTTTTGTAAAATTTACTGTAGAAAAGGCAATCCCTGGCTCAATTAAAATTTGCGACAGTAAAAAATTAATTTTTGAAAAATTTACTATAGAAAAGGCAATCCCTGGCGCAATTAAAATTTGCGAAAGTAAAAAAAAATTTTTTGCAAAATTTACTATAGAAAAGGCAATCCCTGGCGCAATTAAAATTTGCGACAGTATAAAATTGTTTTTTGAAAAATTTACTATAGAAAAGGCAATCCCTGGCGCAGTTAAAACTTGCGAAAGTAAAAAACTATTTTTTGTAAAATTTACTGTAGAAAAGGCAATCCCTGGCGCAATTAAAATTTGCGACAGTAAAAAATTAATTTTTGAAAAATTTACTATAGAAAAGGCAATCCCTGGCGCAATTAAAATTTGCGAGAGTAAACAATTATTTTTTGCAAAATTTACTGTAGAAAAGGCAATCCCTGGCGCAATTAAAATTTGCGACAGTAGAAAATTATTTTTTGAAAAATGTACTGTAGAAAAGGCAATCCCTGGCGTAATAAAAATTTTCGACAGTAAAAAATTATTTTTTGCAAAATTTACTATAGAAAAGGCAATCCCTGGCGTATTTAAAATTTGCGACAGTAAAAAATTATTTTTTGCAAAATTTACTATAGAAAAGGCAATCCCTGGCGCAATTAAAATTTGCGACAGTATAAAATTATTTTTTGAAAAATTTACTATAGAAAAGGCAATCCCTGGCGCAATTAAAATTTGCGACAGTAAAAAATTATTTTTTGCAAAATTTACTATAGAAAAGGCAATCCCTGGCGCAATTAAAATTTGCGACAGTATAAAATTATTTTTTGAAAAACTTACTATAGAAAAGGCAATCCCTGGCGTATTTAAAATTTGCGACAGTAAAAAATTATTTTTTGCAAAATTTACTATAGAAAAGGCAATCCCTGTCGCAATTAAAATTTGCGACAGTAAAAAATTATTTTTTGAATAATTTACTATAGAAAAGGCAATTCCTGGCGTATTTAAAATTTGCGACAGTAAAAAATTATTATTTGCAAAATTTACTATAGAAAAGGCAATCCCTGGCGCAATTAAAATGTGCGACAGTATAAAATTATTTTTTTAAAAATTTACTATAGAAAAGGCAATCCCTGGCGCAATTAAAATTTGCGACAGTAAAAAATTAATTTGTGAAAAATTTACTATAGAAAAGGTAATCCCCGGCGTAATTAAAATTTGCGACAGTAAAAAATTATTTTTTGAAAAATTTACTGTAGAAAAGGCAATCGCTGGCGCAATTAAAATTTGCGACAGTAGAAAATTATTTTTTGAAAAATTTACTATAGAAAAGGCAATCCCTGGCGTAATTAAAATTTTCGACAGTAAAAAATTAATTTTTGATAAATTTACTGTAGAAAAGGTAATCCCTGGCGCAATTAAAACTTGCGACAGTAAAATATTATTTTTTGTAAAATTTACTATAGAAAAGGCAATCCCTGGCGTAATTAAAATTTTCGAGAGTAAAAAATTAAATTTTGAAAAATTTACTATAGAAAAGGTAATCCCTGGCACAAATAAAACTTGCGACAGTAAAAAATTATTTTTTGTAAAATTTACTGTAGAAAAGGCAATCCCTGGCGCAATTAAAATTTGCGACAGTAAAAAATTAATTATTGAAAAATTTACTATAGAAAAGGCAATCCCTGGCGCAATTAAAATTTGCGACAGTAAAAAATTATTTTTTGAATAATTTACTATAGAAAAGGCAATCCCTGGCGTATTTAAAATTTGCGACAGTAAAAAATTATTGTTTGCAAAATTTACTATAGAAAAGGCAATCCCTGGCGCAATTAAAATTTGCGACAGTATAAAATTATTTTTTGAAAAATTTACTATAGAAAAGGCAATCCCTGGCCAATTAAAACTTGCGACAGTAAAAAATTATTTTTTGTAAAATTTACTGTAGAAAAGGCAATACCTGGCGTATTTAAAATTTGCGACAGTAGAAAATTATTTTTTGCAAAATTTACTATAGAAAAGGCAATCCCTGGCGCAATTAAAATTTGCGACAGTATAAAATTATTTTTTGAAAAACTTACTATAGAAGAGGCAATCCCTGGCGCAATTAAAACTTGCGACAGTAAAAAATTATTTTTTGTAAAATTTACTGTAGAAAAGGCAAACCCTGGCGCAATTAAAATTTGCGACAGTAAAAAATTATTTTTTGAAAAATTTACTATAGAAAAGGCAATCCTTGGCGCAATTAAAATATGCGACAGTATAAAATTATTTTTTGAAAAATTTACTATAGAAATGGCAATCCCTGGCGCAATTAAAATTTGCGACAGTAAAAAATTATTTTTTGCAAAATTTACTATAGAAGAGGCAATCCCTGGCGTAATTAAAATTTGCGAGAGTAAAAAATTATTTTTTGCAAAATTTACTATAGAAAAGGCAATCCCTGGCGTATTTAAAATTTGCGACAGTATAAAATTAATTTGTGAAAAATTTACTATAGAAAAGGCAATCCCTGGCGTATTTAAAATTTGCGACAGTAAAAAATTATTTTTTGCAAAATTTACTATAGAAAAGGCAATCCCTGGCGTATTTAAAATTTGCGACAGTAAAAAATTATTTTTTGCTAAATTTACTATAGAAAAGGCAATCCCTGGCGCAGTTAAAATTTGCGACAGTAAAAAATTATTTTTTGCAAAATTTACTATAGAAGAGGCAATCCCTGGCGTATTTAAAATTTGCGACAGTAAAAAATTAATTTTTGAAAAATTTACTATAGAAAGGCAAACCCTGGCGCAATTAAAATTTGCGACAGTATAAAATTATTTTTTGAATAATTTACTGTAGCAAAGGCAATCCCTGGCGTAATTAAAACTTGCGACAGTAAAAAATTATTTTTTGCAAAATTTACTATAGAAAAGGCAATCCCTGGCGTATTTAAAATTTGCGACAGTAAAAAATTATTTTTTGCAAAATTTACTATAGAAAAGGCAATCCCTGGCGCAATTAAAATTTGCGACAGTATAAAATTATTTTTTGAAAAATTTACTATAGAAAAGGCAATCCCTGGCGCAATTAAAATTTGCGACAGTAAAAAATTATTTTTTGCAAAATTTACTATAGAAAAGGCAATCCCTGGCGCAATTAAAATTTGCGACAGTATAAAATTAATTTTTGAAAAATTTACTACAGAAACGCAAACCCTGGTGCAATTAAAATTTGCGACAGTATAAAATTATTTTTTGAATAATTTACTGTAGAAAAGGCAATCCCTGGCGTAATTAAAATTTGCGACCGTCAAAAACTATTTTTTGCAAAATTTACTGTAGAAAATGCAATCCCTGGCGCAAATAAAATATGCCACAGTAAAAAATTATTTTTTGCAAAATTTAATATAGAAAGGCAATCCCTGGCGTATTTAAAATTTGCGAAAGTAAAAAATTATTTTTTGCAAAATTTACTATAGAAAAGGCAATTCCTGGCGCAATTAAAATTTGCGACAGTATAAAATTGTTTTTTGAAAAATTTACTATAGAAAAGGCAATCCCTGGCGCAATTAAAACTTGCGAAAGTAAAAAACTATTTTTTGTAAAATTTACTGTAGAAAAGGCAATCCCTGGCGCAATTAAAATTTGCGACAGTAAAAAATTAATTTTTGAAAAATTTACTATAGAAAAGGCAATCCTGGCGCAATTAAAATTTGCGACAGTAAACAATTATTTTTTGCAAAATTTACTGTAGAAAAGGCAATCCCTGGCGCAATTAAAATTTGCGACAGTAGAAAATTATTTTTTGAAAAATTTACTGTAGAAAAGGCAATCCCTGGCGTAATAAAAATTTTCGACAGTAAACAATTATTTTTTGCAAAATTTACTATAGAAAAGGCAATCCCTGGCGTATTTAAAATTTGCGACAGTAAAAAATTATTTTTTGCAAAATTTACTATAGAAAAGGCAATCCCTGGCGCAATTAAAATTTGCGACAGTATAAAATTATTTTTTGAAAAATTTACTATAGAAAAGGCAATCCCTGGCGCAATTAAAATTTGCGACAGTAAAAAAATATTTTTTGCAAAATTTACTATAGAAAAGGCAATCCCTGGCGCAATTAAAATTTGCGACAGTATAAAATTATTTTTTGAAAAACTTACTATAGAAAAGGTAATCCCTGTCGCAATTAAAATTTGCGACAGTAAAAAATTATTTTTTGAATAATTTACTATAGAAAAGGCAATCCCTGGCGTATTTAAAATTTGCGATAGTAAAAAATTATTGTTTGCAAAATTTACTATAGAAAAGGCAATCCCTGGCGCAATTAAAACTTGCGACAGTAAAAAATTAATTTTTGTAAAATTTACTATAGAAAAGGCAATCCCTGGCGCAATTAAAATTTGCGACAGTAAAAAATTATTTTTTGCAAAATTTACTATAGAAAAGGCAATCCCTGGCGTATTTAAAATTTACGAGAGTATAAAATTAATTTTTGTAAAATTTACTGTAGAAAAGGCAATCCCTGGCGCAATTAAAATTTGTGACAGTAAAAAATTAATTTTTGAAAGATTTACTATAGAAAGGCAAACCCTGGCCCAATTAAAATTTGCGACAGTAAAAAATTATTGTTTGCAAAATTTACTATAGAAGAGGCAATCCCTGGCTCAAATAAAAATTTGCGACAGTAAAAAATTAATTTTTGAAAAATTTACTATAGAAAAGGCAATCCCTGGCGCAATTAAAATTTGCGACAATAAAAAAAAAATTTCTGCAAAATTTACTATAGAAAAGGTAATCCCTGGCGCAATTAAAACTTGCGACAGTATAAAATTATTTGTTGTATAATTTACTGTAGAAAAGGCAATCCCTGGCGTAATGAAAATTTGCGACAGTCAAAAATTATTTTTTGCAAAATTTACTATAGAAAATGCAAACCCTGGCGCAAATAAAATATGCGACAGTAAAAAATTATTTTTTGCAAAATTTACTATAGAAAAGGCAATCCCTGGCGTATTTAAAACTTGCGACAGTAAAAAATTATTTTTTGCAAAATTAACTATAGAAAAGCCAATCCCTGGCGCAATTAAAATTTGCGACAGTATAAAATTATTTTTTGAAAAATTTACTATAGAAAATGCAATCCCTGGCGCAATTAAAATTTGCGACAGTAAAAAATTATTTTTTGAATAATTTACTATAGAAAAGGCAATCCCTGGCGCAATTAAAATTTGCGACAGTAGAAAATAATTTTTTGAAAAATTTACTGTAGAAAAGGCAATCCCTGGCGCAATTAAAATTTGTGACAGTATAAAATTATTTTTTTAAAAATTTACAATAGAAAAGGCAATCCCTGGCGCAATTAAAATTTGCGACAGTAAAAAATTATTTTTTGCAAAATTTACTATAGAAAAGGCAATCCCTGGCGCAATTAAAATTTGCGACAGTATAAAATTATTTTTTGAAAAACTTACTATAGAAAAGGCAATCCCTGGCGTATTTAAAATTTGCGACAGTAAAAAATTATTTTTTGCAAAATTTACTATAGAAAAGGCAATCCCTGTCGCAATTAAAATTTGCGACAGTAAAAAATTAATTTTTGAATAATTTACTATAGAAAAGGCAATCCCTGGCGTATTTAAAATTTGCGACAGTAAAAAATTATTGTTTGCAAAATTTACTATAGAAAAGGCAATCCCTGGCGCAATTAAAATGTGCGACAGTATAAAATTATTTTTTGAAAAATTTACTATAGAAAAGGCAACCCCTGGCGCAATTAAAATTTGGGACAGTAAAAAATTAATTTGTGAAAAATTTACTATAGAAAAGGCAATCCCCGGCGTAATTAAAATTTGCGACATTAAAAAATTATTTTTTGAAAAATTTACTGTAGAAAAGGTAATCCCTGGCGCAATTAAAACTTGCGACAGTAAAAAATTAATTTTTGTAAAATTTACTATAGAAAAGGCAATCCCTGGCGCAATTAAAATTTGCGACAGTAAAAAATTATTTTTTGCAAAATTTACTATAGAAAAGGCAATCCCTGGCGTATTTAAAATTTGCGACAGTATAAAATAAATTTTTGAAAATTTACTGTAGAAAAGGCAATCCCTGGCGCAATTAAAATTTGCGACAGTAGAAAATTATTTTTTGAAAAATTTACTGTAGAAAAGGCAATCCCTGGCGTAATAAAAATTTTCGACAGTAAAAAATTATTTTTTGCAAAATTTACTATAGAAAAGGCAATCCCTGGCGTATTTAAAATTTGCGACAGTAAAAAATTATTTTTTGCAAAATTTACTATAGAAAAGGCAATCCCTGTCGCAATTAAAATTTGCGACAGTATAAAATTATTTTTTGAAAAATTTACTATAGAAAAGGCAATCCCTGGCGCAATTAAAATTTGCGACAGTAAAAAATTATTTTTTGCAAAATTTACTATAGAAAAGGCAATTCCTGGCGTATTTAAAATTTGCGACAGTATAAAATAAATTTTTGCAAAATTTACTGTAGAAAAGGCAATCCCTGGCGCAATTAAAATTTGCTACAGTAGAAAATTATTTTTTGAAAAATTTACTGTAGAAAAGGCAATCCCTGGCGTAATAAAAATTTTCGACAGTAAAAAATTATTTTTTGCAAAATTTACTATAGAAAAGGCAATCCCTGGCGTATTTAAAATTTCCGACAGTAAAAAATTATTTTTTGCAAAATTTACTATAGAAAAGGCAATCCCTGGCGCAATTAAAATTTGCGACAATATAAAATTATTTTTTGAAAAATTTACTATAGAAAAGGCAATCCCTGACGCAATTAAAATTTGCGACAGTAAAAAATTATTTTTTGCAAAATTTACTATAGAAAAGGCAATCCCTGGCGCAATTAAAATTTGCGACAGTAAAAAATTATTGTTTGCAAAATTTACTATAGAAAAGGCAATCCCTGGCGCAATTAAAATGTGCGACAGTATAAAATTATTTTTTGAAAAATTTACTATAGAAAAGGCAATCCCTGGCGCAATTAAAATTTGGGACAGTAAAAAATTAATTTGTGAAAAATTTACTATAGGAAAGGCAATCCCCGGCGTAATTAAAATTTGCGACAGTAAAAAATTATTTTTTGAAAAATTTACTGTAGAAAAGGTAATCCCTGGCGCAATTAAAACTTGCGACAGTAAAAAATTAATTTTTGTAAAATTTACTATAGAAAAGGCAATCCCTGGCGCAATTAAAATTTGCGACAGTAAAAAATTATTTTTTGCAAAATTTACTATAGAAAAGGCAATCCCTGGCGTATTTAAAATATGCGACAGTATAAAATAAATTTTTGCAAAATTTACTGTAGAAAAGGCAATCCCTGGCGCAATTAAAATTTGCGACAGTAGAAAATTATTTTTTGAAAAATTTACTGTAGAAAAGGCAATCCCTGGCGTAATAAAAATTTTCGACAGTAAAAAATTATTTTTTGCAAAATTTACTATAGAAAAGGCAATCCCTGGCGTATTTAAAATTTGCGACAGTAAAAAATTATTTTTTGCAAAATTTACTATAGAAAAGGCAATCCCTGGCGCAATTAAAATTTGCGACAGTATAAAATTATTTTTTGAAAAATTTACTATAGAAAAGGCAATCCCTGGCGCAATTAAAATTTGCGACAGTAAAAAATTATTTTTTGCAAAATTTACTATAGAAAAGGCAATCCCTGGCGCAATTAAAATTTGCGACAATATAAAATTAATTTTTGAAAAATTTACTATAGAAAGGCAAACCCTGGCGCAATTAAAATTTGCGACAGTATAAAATTATTTTTTGAATAATTTACTGTAGAAAAGGCAATCCCTGGCGTAATTAAAATTTGCGACAGTCAAAAATTATTTTTTGCAAAATTTACTATAGAAAATGCAATCCCTGGCGCAAATAAAATATGCGACAGTAAAAAATTATTTTTTGCAAAATTTAATATAGAAAGGCAATCCCTGGCGTATTTAAAATTTGCGAAAGTAAAAAATTATTTTTTGCAAAATTTACTATAGAAAAGGCAATCCCTGGCGCAATTAAAATTTGCGACAGTATAAAATTGTTTTTTGAAAAATTTACTATAGAAAAGGCAATCCCTGGCCCAATTAAAACTTGCGAAAGTAAAAAACTATTTTTTGTAAAATTTACTGTAGAAAAGGCAATCCCTGGCGCAATTAAAATTTGCGACAGTAAAAAATTAATTTTTGAAAAATTTACTATAGAAAAGGCAATCCCTGGCGCAATTAAAATTTGCGACAGTAAACAATTATTTTTTGCAAAATTTACTGTAGAAAAGGCAATCCCTGGCGCAATTAAAATTTGCGACAGTAGAAAATTATTTTTTGAAAAATTTACTGTAGAAAAGGCAATCCCTGGCGTAATAAAAATTTTCGACAGTAAAAAATTATTTTTTGCAAAATTTACTATAGAAAAGGCAATCCCTGGCGTATTTAAAATTTGCGACAGTAAAAAATTATTTTTTGCAAAATTTACTATAGAAAAGGCAATCCCTGGCGCAATTAAAATTTGCGACAGTATAAAATTATTTTTTGAAAAATTTACTATAGAAAAGGCAATCCCTGGCGCAATTAAAATTTGCGACAGTAAAAAATTATTTTTTGCAAAATTTACTATAGAAAAGGCAATCCTTGGCGCAATTAAAATTTGCGACAGTATAAAATTATTTTTTGAAAAACTTACTATAGAAAAGGCAATCCCTGGCGTATTTAAAATTTGCGACAGTAAAAAATTATTTTTTCAAAATTTACTATAGAAAAGGCAATCCGTGTCGCAATTAAAATTTGCGACAGTAAAAAATTATTTTTTGAATAATTTACTATATAAAGGGCAATCCCTGGCTTATTTAAAATTTGCGACAGTAAAAAATTATTGTTTGCAAAATTTAGTATAGAAAAGGCAATCCCTGGCGCAATTAAAATGTGCGACAGTATAAAAATATTTTTTGAAAAATTTACTATAGAAAAGGCAATCCCTGGCGCAATTAAAATTTGCGACAGTAAAAAATTAATTTGTGAAAAATTTACTATAGAAAAGGCAATCCCCGGCGTAATTAAAATTTGCGACAGTAAAAAATTATTTTTTGAAAAATTTACTGTAGAAAAGGTAATCCCTGGAGCAATTAAAACTTGCGACAGTAAAAAATTAATTTTTGTAAAATTTACTATAGAAAAGGCAATCCCTGGCGCAATTAAAATTTGCGACAGTAAAAAATAATTTTTTGCAAAATTTACTATAGAAAAGGCAATCCCTGGCGTATTTAAAATTTGCGACAGTATAAAATTAATTTTTGTAAAATTTACTGTAGAAAAGGCAATCCCTGGCGCAATTAAAATTTGTGACAGTAAAAAATTAATTTTTGAAAGATTTACTATAGAAAGGCAAACCCTGGCGCAATTAAAATTTGCGACAGTAAAAAATTATTGTTTGCAAAATTTACTATAGAAAAGGCAATCCCTGGCTCAAATAAAAATTTCCGACAGTAAAAAATTAATTTTTGAAAAATTTACTATAGAAAAGGCAATCCCTGGCGCAATTAAAATTTGCGACAATAAAAAAAAATTTTCTGCAAAATTTACTATAGAAAAGGTAATCCCTGGCGCAATTAAAACTTGCGACAGTATAAAATTATTTGTTGTATAATTTACTGTAGAAAATGCAATCCCTGGCGTAATGAAAATTTGTGACAGTCAAAAATTATTTTTTGCAAAATTTACTATAGAAAATGCAAACCCTGGCGCAAATAAAATATGCGACAGTAAAAAATTATTTTTTGCAAAATTTACTATAGAAAAGGCAATACCTGGCGTATTTAAAACTTGCGACAGTAAAAAATTATTTTTTGCAAAATTTACTATAGAAAAGCCAATCCCTGGCGCAATTAAAATTTGCGACAGTATAAAATTATTTTTTGAAAAATTTACTATAGAAAATGCAATCCCTGGCGCAATTAAAATTTGCGACAGTAAAAAATTATTTTTTGAATAATTTACTATAGAAAAGGCAATCCCTGGCGCAATTAAAATTTGCGACAGTAGAAAATAATTTTTTGAAAAATTTACTGTAGAAAAGGCAATCCCTGGCGTAATAAAAATTTTCGACAGTAAAAAATTATTTTTTGCAAAATTTACTATAGAAAAGGCAATCATTGGCGTATTTAAAATTTGCGACAGTAAAAAATTATTTTTTGCAAAATTTACTATAGAAAAGGCAATCCCTGGCGCAATTAAAATTTGCGACAGTATGAAATTATTTTTTGAAAAATTTACTATAGAAAAGGCAATCCCTGGCGCAATTAAAATTTGCGACAGTAAAAAATTATTTTTTGCAAAATTTACTATAGAAAAGGCAATCCCTGGCGCAATTAAAATTTGCGACAGTATAAAATTATTTTTTGAAAAACTTACTATAGAAAAGGCAATCCCTGGCGTATTTAAAATTTGCGACAGTAAAAAATTATTTTTTGCAAAATTTACTATAGAAAAGGCAATCTCTGTCGCAATTAAAACTTGCGACAGTAAAAAATTATTTTTTGAATAATTTACTATAGAAAAGGCAATCCCTGGCGTATTTAAAATTTGCGAAAGTAAAAAATTATTGTTTGCAAAATTTACTATAGAAAAGGCAATCCTTGGCGCAATTAAAATGTGCGACAGTATAAAATTATTTTTTGAAAAATTTACTATAGAAAAGGAAATCCCTGGCGCAATTAAAATTTGCGACAGTAAAAAATTAATTTGTGAAAAATTTACTATAGAAAAGGCAATCCCCGGCGTAATTAAAATTTGCGACAGTAAAAAATTATTTTTTGAAAAATTTACTGTAGAAAAGGTAATCCCTGGCGCAATTAAAACTTGCGACAGTAAAAAATTAATTTTTGTAAAATTTACTATAGAAAAGGCAATCCCTGGCGCAATTAAAATTTGCGACAGTAAAAAATTATTTTTTGCAAAATTTACTATAGAAAAGGCAATCCCCGGCGTATTTAAAATTTGCGACAGTATAAAATAAATTTTTGTAAAATTTACTGTAGAAAAGGCAATACCTGGCGCAATTAAAATCTGTGACAGTAAAAAATTAATTTTTGAAAGATTTACTCTAGAAAGGCAAAACCTGGCGCAATTAAAATTTGCGACAGTAAAAAATTATTGTTTGCAAAATTTACTATAGAAAAGGCAATCCCTGGCTCAAATAAAAATTTGCGACAGTAAAAAATTAATTTTTGAAAAATTTACTATAGAAAAGGCAATCCCTGGCGCAATTAAAATTTGCGACAATAAAAAAAAATTTTCTGCAAAATTTACTATAGAAAAGGTAATCCCTGGCGCAATTAAAACTTGCGACAGTATAAAATTATTTGTTGTATAATTTACTGTAAAAAAGGCAATCCCTGGCGTAATGAAAATTTGCGACAGTCAAAAATTATTTTTTGCAAAATTTACTATAGAAAATGCAAACCCTGGCGCAAATAAAATATGCGACAGTAAAAAATTATTTTTTGCAAAATTTACTATAGAAAAGGCAATCCCTGGCGTATTTAAAACTTGCGACAGTAAAAAATTATTTTTTGCAAAATTTACTATAGAAAAGCCAATCCCTGGCGCAATTAAAATTTGCGACATTATAAAATTATTTTTTGAAAAATTTACTATAGAAAATGCAATCCCTGGCGCAATTAAAATTTGCGACAGTAAAAAATTATTTTTTGAATAATTTACTATAGAAAAGGCAATCCCTGGCGCAATTAAAATTTGCGACAGTAGAAAATAATTTTTTGAAAAATTTACTATAGAAAAGGTAATCCCTGGCGTGATTAAAACTTGCGACAGTAAAAAATTATTTTTTGTAAAATTTACTGTAGAAAAGGCAATCCCTGGCGTAATTAAAATTTGCGACAGTAAAAAAATAATTTTTGAAAGATTTACTATAGAAAGGCAAACCCTGGCGCAATTAAAATTTGCGACAGTAAAAAATTATTTTATGCTAAATTTACTATAGAAAAGGCAATCCCTGGCGCAGTTAAAATTTGCGACAGTCAAAAATTATTTTTTGCAAAATTTACTATAGAAAATGCAATCCCTGGCGCAAATAAAATATGCGACAGTAAAAAATTATTTTCTGCAAAATTTACTATAGAAAAGGCAATCCCTGGCGTATTTAAAATTTGCGACAGTAAAAAATTATTTTTTGCAAAATTTACTATAGAAAAGCCAATCCCTGGCGCAATTAAAATTTGCGACAGTATAAAATTATTTTTTGAAAAATTTACTATAGAAAATGCAATTCCTGGCGCAATTAAAATTTGCGACAGTAAAAAATTATTTTTTGAATAATTTACTATAGAAAAGGCAATCCCTGGCGCAATTAAAATTTGCGACAGTAGAAAATAATTTTTTGAAATATTTACTATAGAAAAGGTAATCCCTGGCGTGAATAAAACTTGCGACAGTAAAAAATTATTTTTTGTAAAATTTACTGTAGAAAAGGCAATCCCTGGCGTAATTAAAATTTGCGACAGTAAAAAATTAATTTTTGGAAAAATTTACTATAGAAAATGCAATCCCTGGCGCAATTAAAATTTGCGACAGTAAAAAATTATTTTTTGAATAATTTACTATAGAAAAGGCAATCCCTGGCGCAATTAAAATTTGCGACAGTAGAAAATAATTTTTTGAAAAATTTACTGCAGAAAAGGCAATCCCTGGCGGATTTAAAATTTGCGACAGTAAAAAATTAATTTTTGAAAAATTTACTGTAGAAAAGGCAATCCCTGGCGTAATTAAAATTTGTGACAGTAAAAAATTATTTTTTGCAAAATTTACTATAGAAAAGGCAATCCCTGGCGCAATTAAAATTTGCGACAGTATAAAATTAATTTTTGAAAAATTTACTATAGAAAAAGCAATCCCCGGCGTAATTAAAATTTGCGACAGTAAAAAATTAGTTTGTGAAAAATTTACTATAGAAAAGGCAATCCCCGGCGTAATTAAAATTTGCGACAGTAAAAAATTATTTTTTGAAAAATTTACTGTAGAAAAGGCAATCGCTGGCGCAGTTAACATTTGCGACAGTAGAAAATTATTTTTTGAAAAATTTACTATAGAAAAGGCAATCCCTGGCGTAGTTAAAATTTTCGACAGTAAAAAATTAATTTTTGAAAAATTTACTGTAGAAAAGTTAATCCCTGGCGCAATTAAAACTTGCGACAGTAAAAAATTATTTTTTGTAAAATTTACTATAGAAAAGGCAATCCCTGGCGTAATTAAAATTTTCGATAGTAAAAAATTAAATTTTGAATAATTTACTATATAAAGGGCAATCCCTGGCTTATTTAAAATTTGCGACAGTAAAAAATTATTGTTTGCCAAATTTACTATAGAAAAGGCAATCCCTGGCGCAATTAAAATGTGCGACAGTATAAAAATATTTTTTGAAAAATTTACTATAGAAAAGGCAATCCCTGGCGCAATTAAAATTTGCGACAGTAAAAAATTAATTTGTGAAAAATTTACTATAGAAAAGGCAATCCCCGGCGTAATTAAAATTTGCGACAGTAAAAAATTATTTTTTGAAAAATTTACTGTAGAAAAGGTAATCCCTGGAGCAATTAAAACTTGCGACAGTAAAAAATTAATTTTTGTAAAATTTACTATAGAAAAGGCAATCCCTGGCGCAATTAAAATTTGCGACAGTAAAAAATAATTTCTTGCAAAATTTACTATAGAAAAGGCAATCCCTGGCGTATTTAAAATTTGCGACAGTATAAAATTAATTTTTGTAAAATTTACTGTAGAAAAGGCAATCCCTGGCGCAATTAAAATTTGTGACAGTAAAAAATTAATTTTTGAAAGATTTACTATAGAAAGGCAAACCCTGGCGCAATTAAAATTTGCGACAGTAAAAAATTATTGTTTGCAAAATTTACTATAGAAAAGGCAATCCCTGGCTCAAATAAAAATTTCCGACAGTAAAAAATTAATTTTTGAAAAATTTACTATAGAAAAGGCAATCCCTGGCGCAAT
Source organism: Dioctria linearis (assembly GCA_963930735.1). Classification (NCBI taxonomy): domain Eukaryota; kingdom Metazoa; phylum Arthropoda; class Insecta; order Diptera; family Asilidae; genus Dioctria; species Dioctria linearis. Next base: position 186,819 of record CAWVNZ010001964.1, read on the forward strand.
TAAAATTTGCGACAATAAAAAAAAATTTTCTGCAAAATTTACTATAGAAAAGGTAATCCCTGGCGCAATTAAAACTTGCGACAGTATAAAATTATTTGTTGTATAATTTACTGTAGAAAATGCAGTCCCTGGCGTAATGAAAATTTGTGACAGTCAAAAATTATTTTTTTCAAAATTTACTATAGAAAATGCAAACCCTGGCGCAAATAAAATATGCGACAGTAAAAAATTATTTTTTGCAAAATTTACTATAGAAAAGGCAATACCTGGCGTATTTAAAACTTGCGACAGTAAAAAATTATTTTTTGCAAAATTTACTATAGAAAAGCCAATCCCTGGCGCAATTAAAATTTGCGACAGTATAAAATTATTTTTTGAAAAATTTACTATAGAAAATGCAATCCCTGGCGCAATTAAAATTTGCGACAGTAAAAAATTATTTTTTGAATAATTTACTATAGAAAAGGCAATCCCTGGCGCAATTAAAATTTGCGACAGTAGAAAATAATTTTTTGAAAAATTTACTGTAGAAAAGGCAATCCCTGGCGTAATAAAAATTTTCGACAGTAAAAAATTATTTTTTGCAAAATTTACTATAGAAAAGGCAATCATTGGCGTATTTAAAATTTGCGACAGTAAAAAATTATTTTTTGCAAAATTTACTATAGAAAAGGCAATCCCTGGCGCAATTAAAATTTGCGACAGTATAAAATTATTTTTTGAAAAATTTACTATAGAAAAGGCAATCCCTGGCGCAATTAAAATTTGCGACAGTAAAAAATTATTTTTTGCAAAATTTACTATAGAAAAGGCAATCCTGGCGCAATTAAAATTTGCGACAGTATAAAATTATTTTTTGAAAAACTTACTATAGAAAAGGCAATCCCTGGCGTATTTAAAATTTGCGACAGTAAAAAATTATTTTTTGCAAAATTTACTATAGAAAAGGCAATCTCTGTCGCAATTAAAACTTGCGACAGTAAAAAATTATTTTTTGAATAATTTACTATAGAAAAGGCAATCCCTGGCGTATTTAAAATTTGCGAAAGTAAAAAATTATTGTTTGCAAAATTTACTATAGAAAAGGCAATCCTTGGCGCAATTAAAATGTGCGACAGTATAAAATTATTTTTTGAAAAATTTACTATAGAAAAGGAAATCCCTGGCGCAATTAAAATTTGCGACAGTAAAAAATTAATTTGTGAAAAATTTACTATAGAAAAGGCAATCCCCGGCGTAATTAAAATTTGCGACAGTAAAAAATTATTTTTTGAAAAATTTACTGTAGAAAAGGTAATCCCTGGCGCAATTAAAACTTGCGACAGTAAAAAATTAATTTTTGTAAAATTTACTATAGAAAAGGCAATCCCTGGCGCAATTAAAATTTGCGACAGTAAAAAATTATTTTTTGCAAAATTTACTATAGAAAAGGCAATCCCTGGCGTATTTAAAATTTGCGACAGTATAAAATAAATTTTTGTAAAATTTACTGTAGAAAAGGCAATACCTGGCGCAATTAAAATCTGTGACAGTAAAAAATTAATTTTTGAAAGATTTACTCTAGAAAGGCAAAACCTGGCGCAATTAAAATTTGCGACAGTAAAAAATTATTGTTTGCAAAATTTACTATAGAAAAGGCAATCCCTGGCTCAAATAAAAATTTGCGACAGTAAAAAATTAATTTTTGAAAAATTTACTATAGAAAAGGCAATCCCTGGCGCAATTAAAATTTGCGACAATAAAAAAAAATTTTCTGCAAAATTTACTATAGAAAAGGTAATCCCTGGCGCAATTAAAACTTGCGACAGTATAAAATTATTTGTTGTATAATTTACTGTAGAAAAGGCAATCCCTGGCGTAATGAAAATTTGCGACAATCAAAAATTATTTTTTGCAAAATTTACTATAGAAAATGCAAACCCTGGCGCAAATAAAATATGCGACAGTAAAAAAATTATTTTTTGCAAAATTTACTATAGAAAAGGGCAATCCCTGGCGTATTTAAAACTTGCGACAGTAAAAAATTATTTTTTGCAAAATTTACTATAGAAAAGCCAATCCCTGGCGCAATTAAAATTTGCGACATTATAAAATTATTTTTTGAAAAATTTACTATAGAAAATGCAATCCCTGGCGCAATTAAAATTTGCGACAGTAAAAAATTATTTTTTGAATAATTTACTATAGAAAAGGCAATCCCTGGCGCAATTAAAATTTGCGACAGTTGAAAATAATTTTTTGAAAAATTTACTATAGAAAAGGTAATCCCTGGCGTGATTAAAACTTGCGACAGTAAAAAATTATTTTTTGTAAAATTTACTGTAGAAAAGGCAATCCCTGGCGTAATTAAAATTTGCGACAGTAAAAAAATAATTTTTGAAAGATTTACTATAGAAAGGCAAACCCTGGCGCAATTAAAATTTGCGACAGTAAAAAATTATTTTTTGCTAAATTTACTATAGAAAAGGCAATCCCTGGCGCAGTTTAAAATTTGCGACAGTCAAAAATTATTTTTGCAAAATTTACTATAGAAAATGCAATCCCTTACGCAAATAAAATATGCGACAGTAAAAAATTATTTTCTGCAAAATTTACTATAGAAAAGGCAATCCCTGGCGTATTTAGAATTTGCGACAGTAAAAAATTATTTTTTGCAAAATTTACTATAGAAAAGCCAATCCCTGGCGCAATTAAAATTTGCGACAGTATAAAATTATTTTTTGAAAAATTTACTATAGAAAATGCAATCCCTGGCGCAATTAAAATTTGCGACAGTAAAAAATTATTTTTTTGAATAATTTACTATAGAAAAGGCAATCCCTGGCGCAATTAAAATTTGCGACAGTAGAAAATAATTTTTTGAAAAATTTACTATAGAAAAGGTAATCCCTGGCGTGAATAAAACTTGCGACAGTAAAAAATTATTTTTTGTAAAATTTACTGTAGAAAAGGCAATCCTGGCGTAATTAAAATTTGCGACAGTAAAAAATTAATTTTTGGAAAAATTTACTATAGAAAATGCAATCCCTGGCGCAATTAAAATTTGCGACAGTAAAAAATTATTTTTTGAATAATTTACTATAGAAAAGGCAATCCCTGGCGCAATTAAAATTTGCGACAGTAGAAAATAATTTTTTGAAAAATTTACTGCAGAAAAGGCAATCCCTGGCGGATTTAAAATTTGCGACAGTAAAAAATTAATTTTTGAAAAATTTACTGTAGAAAAGGCAATCCCTGGCGTAATTAAAATTTGTGACAGTAAAAAATTATTTTTTGCAAAATTTACTATAGAAAAGGCAATCCCTGGCGCAATTAAAATTTGCGACAGTATAAAATTAATTTTTGAAAAATTTACTATAGAAAAAGCAATCCCCGGCGTAATTAAAATTTGCGACAGTAAAAAATTAGTTTGTGAAAAATTTACTATAGAAAAGGCAATCCCCGGCGTAATTAAAATTTGCGACAGTAAAAAATTATTTTTTGAAAAATTTACTGTAGAAAAGGCAATCGCTGGCGCAGTTAACATTTGCGACAGTAGAAAATTATTTTTTGAAAAATTTACTATAGAAAAGGCAATCCCTGGCGTAGTTAAAATTTTCGACAGTAAAAAATTAATTTTTGAAAAATTTACTGTAGAAAAGGTAATCCCTGGCGCAATTAAAACTTGCGACAGTAAAAAATTATTTTTTGTAAAATTTACTATAGAAAAGGCAATCCCTGGCGTAATTAAAATTTTCGATAGTAAAAAATTAAATTTTGAAAAATTTACTATAGAAAAGGTAATCCCTGGCGCAATTAAAACTTGCGACAGTAAAAAATTATTTTTTGTAAAATTTACTGTAGAAAAGGCAATCTCTGGCTCAATTAAAATTTGCGACAGTAAAAAATTAATTTTTGAAAAATTTACTATAGAAAAGGCAATCCCTGACGCAATTAAAATTTGCGACACTAAAAATAAATTTTCTGCAAAATTTACTATAAAAAAGGCAATCCCTGGAGTAATTAAAATTTTCGACAGTGAAAAATTAATTTTTGAAAAATTTACTATAGAAAAGGTAATCCCTGGCGCAATTAAAACTTGCGACAGTAAAAAATTATTTTTTGTAAAATTTACTGTAGAAAAGGTAATCCCTGGCGCAATTAAAATTTGCGACAGTAAAAAATTAATTTTTGTAAAATTTACTATAGAAAAGGCAATCCCTGGCGCAATTAAAATTTGCGACAGTAAAAAATTATTTTTTGCAAAATTTACTATAGAAAAGGCAATCCCTGGCGCAATTAAAATTTGTGACAGTAAAAAATTATTTTTTGCAAAATTTACTATAGAAGAGGCAATCCCTGGCGTATTTAAAATTTGCGACAGTATAAAATTAATTTTTGTAAAATTTACTGTAGAAAAGGCAATCCCTGGCGGAATTAAAATTTGCGACAGTAAAAAATTAATTTTTGAAAGATTTACTATAGAAAGGCAAACCCTGGCGCAATTAAAATTTGCGACAGTAAAAAATTATTTTTTGCTAAATTTACTATAGAAAAGGCAATCCCTGGCGCAGTTAAAATTTGCGACAGTATAAAATTATTTGTTGAATAATTTACCGTAGAAAAGGCAATCCCTGGCGTAATGAAAATTTGCGACAGTCAAAAATTATTTTTTGCAAAATTTACTATAGAAAATGCAATCTCTGGCGCAAATAAAATATGCGACAGTAAAAAATTATTTTTTGCAAAATTTACTATAGAAAAGGCAATCCCTGGCGTATTTAAAATTTGCGACAGTAAAAAATTATTTTTTGCAAAATTTACTATAGAAAAGCCAATCCCTGGCGCAATTAAAATTTGCGACAGTATAAAATTATTTTTTGACAAATTTACTATAGAAAAGGCAATCCCTGGCGCAATTAAAACTTGCGAAAGTAAAAAACTATTTTTTGTAAAATTTACTGTAGAAAAGGCAATCCCTGGCGCTGTTAAAATTTGCGAGAGTAAAAAATTAATTTTTGAAAAATTTACTATAGAAAAGGCAATCCCTGGCGCAATTAAAATTTGCGACAGTAAAAAATTATTTTTTGCAAAATTTACTATAGAAAAGGCAATCCCTGGCGTATTTAAAATTTGCGACAGTAAAAAATTATTTTTTGCTAAATTTACTATAGAAAAGGCCATCCCTGGCGCAGTTAAAATTTGCGACAGTAAAAAATTATTTTTTGCAAAATTTACTATAGAAGAGGCAATCCCTGGCGTATTTAAAATTTGCGACAGTATAAAATTAATTTTTGTAAAATTTACTGTAGAAAAGCAATCCCTGGCGCAATTAAAATTTGCGACAGTAAAAAATTAATTTTTGAAAAATTTACTATAGAAAGGCAAACCCTGGCGCAATTAAAATTTGCGACAGTATAAAATTATTTTTTGAATAATTTACTGTAGAAAAGGCAATCCTTAGCGCAAATAAAATATGCGACAGTAAAAAATTATTTTTTGCAAAATTTAATATAGAAAGGCAATCCCTGGCGTATTTAAAATTTGCGAAAGTAAAAAATTATTTTTTGCAAAATTTACTATAGAAAAGGCAATCCCTGGCGCAATTAAAATTTGCGACAGTATAAAATTGTTTTTTGAAAAATTTACTATAGAAAAGGCAATCCCTGGCGCAATTAAAACTTGCGAAAGTAAAAAATTATTTTTTGTAAAATTTACTGTAGAAAAGGCAATCCCTGGCGCAATTAAAATTTGCGACAGTAAAAAATTAATTTTTGAAAAATTTACTATAGAAAAGGCAATCCCTGGCGCAATTAAAATTTGCGACAGTAAACAATTATTTTTTGCAAAATTTACTGTAGAAAAGGCAATCCCTGGCGCAATTAAAATTTGCGACAGTAGAAAATTATTTTTTGAAAAATTTACTGTAGAAAAGGCAATCCCTGGCGTAATAAAAATTTTCGACAGTAAAAAATTATTTTTTGCAAAATTTACTATAGAAAAGGCAATCCCTGGCGTATTTAAAATTTGCGACAGTAAAAAATTATTTCTTGCAAAATTTACTATAGAAAAGGCAATCCCTGGCGCAATTAAAATTTGCGACAGTATAAAATTATTTTTTGAAAAATTTACTATAGAAAAGGCAATTCCTGGCGCAATAAAAATTTGCGACAGTAAAAAATTATTTTTTGCAAAATTTACTATAGAAAAGGCAATCCCTGGCGCAATTAAAATTTGCGACAGTATAAAATTATTTTTTGCAAAATTTAATATAGAAAGGCAATTCCTGGCGTATTTAAAATTTGCGAAAGTAAAAAATTATTTTTTGCAAAATTTACTATAGAAAAGGCAATCCCTGGCGCAATTAAAATTTGCGACAGTATAAAATTGTTTTTTGAAAAATTTACAATAGAAGAGGCAATCCCTGGCGCAATTAAAACTTGCGAAAGTAAAAAACTATTTTTTGTAAAATTTACTGTAGAAAAGGCAATCCCTGGCGCAATTAAAATTTGCGAGAGTAAAAAATTAATTTTTGAAAAATTTACTATAGAAAAGGCAATCCCTGGCGCAATTAAAATTTGCGAGAGTAAACAATAATTTTTTGCAAAATTTACTGTAGAAAACGCAATCCCTGGCGCAATTAAAATTTGCGACAGTAGAAAATTATTTTTTGAAAAATTTACTGTAGAAAAGGCAATCCCTGGCGTAATAAAAATTTTCGACAGTAAAAAATTATTTTTTGCAAAATTTACTATAGAAAAGGCAATCCCTGGCGTATTTAAAATTTGCGACAGTAAAAAATTATTTTTTGCAAAATTTACTATAGAAAAGGCAATCCCTGGCGCAATTAAAATTTGCGACAGTATAAAATTATTTTTTGAAAAATTTACTATAGAAAAGGCAATCCCTGGCGCAATTAAAATTTGCGACAGTAAAAAATTATTTTTTGCAAAATTTACTATAGAAAAGGCAATCCCTGGCGCAATTAAAATTTGCGACAGTATAAAATTATTTTTTGAAAAACTTAGTATAGAAAAGGCAATCCCTGGCGTATTTAAAATTTGCGACAGTAAAAAATTATTTTTTGCAAAATTTACTATAGAAAAGGCAATCCCTGTCGCAATTAAAATTTGCGACAGTAAAAAATTATTTTTTGAATAATTTACTATAGAAAAGGCAATCCCTGGCGTATTTAAAATTTGCGACAGTAAAAAATTATTATTTGCAAAATTTACTATAGAAAAGGCAATCCCTGGCGCAATTAAAATGTGCGACAGTATAAAATTATTTTTTGAAAAATTTACTATAGAAAAGGCAATCCCTGGCGCAATTAAAATTTGCGACAGTAAAAAATTAATTTGTGAAAAATTTACTATAGAAAAGGCAATCCCCGGCGTAATTAAAATTTGCGACAGTAAAAAATTATTTTTTGAAAAATTTACTGTAGAAAAGGCAATCGCTGGCGCAATTAAAATTTGCGACAGTAGAAAATTATTTTTTGAAAAATTTACTATAGAAAAGGCAATCCCTGGCGTAATTAAAATTTTCGACAGTAAAAAATTAATTTTTGAAAAATTTACTGTAGAAAAGGTAATCCCTGGCGCAATTAAAACTTGCGACAGTAAAATATTATTTTTTGTAAAATTTACTATAGAAAAGGCAATCCCTGGCGTAATTAAAATTTTCGAGAGTAAAAAATTAAATTTTGAAAAATTTACTATAGAAAAGGTAATCCCTGGCGCAAATAAAACTTGCGACAGTAAAAAATTATTTTTTGTAAAATTTACTGTAGAAAAGGCAATCCCTGGCGCAATTAAAATTTGCGACAGTAAAAAATTAATTTTTGAAAAATTTACTATAGAAAAGGCAATCCCTGGCGCAATTAAAATTTGCGACAGTAAAAAATTATTTTTTGAATAATTTACTATAGAAAAGGCAATCCCTGGCGTATTTAAAATTTGCGACAGTAAAAAATTATTGTTTGCAAAATTTACTATAGAAAAGGCAATCCCTGGCGCAATTAAAATTTGCGACAGTATAAAATTATTTTTTGAAAAATTTACTATAGAAAAGGCAATCCCTGGCCAATTAAAACTTGCGACAGTAAAAAATTATTTTTTGTAAAATTTACTGTAGAAAAGGCAATACCTGGCGTATTTAAAATTTGCGACAGTAAAAAATTATTTTTTGCAAAATTTACTATAGAAAAGGCAATCCCTGGCGCAATTAAAATTTGCGACAGTATAAAATTATTTTTTGAAAAACTTACTATAGAAGAGGCAATCCCTGGCGCAATTAAAACTTGCGACAGTAAAAAATTATTTTTTGTAAAATTTACTGTAGAAAAGGCAAACCCTGGCGCAATTAAAATTTGCGACAGTAAAAAATTATTTTTTGAAAAATTTACTATAGAAAAGGCAATCCTTGGCGCAATTAAAATATGCGACAGTATAAAATTATTTTTTGAAAAATTTACTATAGAAAAGGCAATCCCTGGCGCAATTAAAACTTGCGACATTAAAAAATTATTTTTTGTAAAATTTACTATAGAAAAGGCAATCCCTGGCGCAATTAAAATTTGCGACAGTAAAAAATTATTTTTTGCAAAATTTACTATAGAAAAGGCAATCCCTGGCGGATTTAATATTTGCGACAGTAAAAAATTAATTTTTGAAAAATTTACTATAGAAAAGGCAATCCCTGGCGCAATTAAAATTTGCGACAGTAGAAAATTATTTTTTGAAAAATTTACTGTAGAAAAGGCAATCCCTGGCGTAATAAAAATTTTCGACAGTAAAAAATTATTTTTTGCAAAATTTACTATAGAAAAGGCAATCCCCGGCGTAATTAAAATTTGCGACAGTAAAAAATTATTTTTTGAAAAATTTACTATAGAAAAGGCAATCCCGGGCGCAATTAAAATTTGCGACAGTAGAAAATTATTTTTTGAAAAATTTACTATAGAAAAGGCAATCCCTGGCGTAATTAAAATTTTCGACAGTAAAAAATTAATTTTTGAAAAATTTACTGTAGAAAAGGTAATCCCTGGCGCAATTAAAACTTGCGACAGTAAAATATTATTTTTTGTAAAATTTACTATAGAAAAGGCAATCCCTGGCGTAATTAAAATTTTCGAGAGTAAAAAATTAAATTTTGAAAAATTTACTATAGAAAAGGTAATCCCTGGCGCAAATAAAACTTGCGACAGTAAAAAATTATTTTTTGTAAAATTTACTGTAGAAAAGGCAATCCCTGGCGCAATTAAAATTTGCGACAGTAAAAAATTAATTTTTGAAAAATTTACTATAGAAAAGGCAATCCCTGGCGCAATTAAAATTTGCGACAGTAAAAAATTATTTTTTGAATAATTTACTATAGAAAAGGCAATCCCTGGCGTATTTAAAATTTGCGACAGTAAAAAATTATTGTTTGCAAAATTTACTATAGAAAAGGCAATCCCTGGCGCAATTAAAATTTGCGACAGTATAAAATTATTTTTTGAAAAATTTACTATAGAAAAGGCAATCCCTGGCCAATTAAAACTTGCGACAGTAAAAAATTATTTTTTGTAAAATTTACTGTAGAAAAGGCAATACCTGGCGTATTTAAAATTTGCGACAGTAAAAAATTATTTTTTGCAAAATTTACTATAGAAAAGGCAATCCCTGGCGCAATTAAAATTTGCGACAGTATAAAATTATTTTTTGAAAAACTTACTATAGAAGAGGCAATCCCTGGCGCAATTAAAACTTGCGACAGTAAAAAATTATTTTTTGTAAAATTTACTGTAGAAAAGGCAAACCCTGGCGCAATTAAAATTTGCGACAGTAAAAAATTATTTTTTGAAAAATTTACTATAGAAAAGGCAATCCTTGGCGCAATTAAAATATGCGACAGTATAAAATTATTTTTTGAAAAATTTACTATAGAAAAGGCAATCCCTGGCGCAATTAAAACTTGCGACATTAAAAAATTATTTTTTGTAAAATTTACTATAGAAAAGGCAATCCCTGGCGCAATTAAAATTTGCGACAGTAAAAAATTATTTTTTGCAAAATTTACTATAGAAAAGGCAATCCCTGGCGGATTTAATATTTGCGACAGTAAAAAATTAATTTTTGAAAAATTTACTATAGAAAAGGCAATCCCTGGCGCAATTAAAATTTGCGACAGTAGAAAATTATTTTTTGAAAAATTTACTGTAGAAAAGGCAATCCCTGGCGTAATAAAAATTTTCGACAGTAAAAAATTATTTTTTGCAAAATTTACTATAGAAAAGGCAATCCCTGGCGTTTTTAAAATTTGCGACAGTAAAAAATTATTTTTTGCAAAATTTACTATAGAAAAGGCAATCCCGGGCGCAATTAAAATTTGCGACAGTATAAAACTATTTTTTGAAAAATTTACTATAGAAAAGGCAATCCCTGGCGCAATTAAAATTTGCGACAGTAAAAAATTATTTTTTGCAAAATTTACTATAGAAAAGGCAATCGCTGGCGCAATTAAAATTTGCGACAGTATAAAATTATTTTTTGAAAAACTTACTATAGAAAAGGCAATCCCTGGCGTATTTAAATTTTGCGACAGTAAAAAATTATTTTTTGCAAAATTTACTATAGAAAAGGCAATCCCTGGCGCAATTAAAATTTGCGACAGTATAAAATTATTTTTTGAAAAATTTACTATAGAAAAGGCAATCCCTGGCGCAATTAAAATTTGCGACAGTAAAAAATTATTTTTTGCAAAATTTACTATAGAAAAGGCAATCCCTGGCGTATTTAATATTTGCGACAATAAAAAATTATTTTTTGCAAAATTTACTGTAGAAAAGGCAATCCCTGGCGCAATTAAAATTTGCGACAGTAGAAAAATTTTTTTTTGAAAAATTTACTATAGAAAAGGCAATCCCTGGCGTATTTAAAATTTGCGACAGTAAAAATTAATTTTTGAAAAATTTACTATAGAAAAGGCAAACCCTGGCGCAATTAAAATTTGCGACAGTAAAAAATTATTTTTTGAATAATTTACTATAGAAAAGGGCAATCCCTGGCGTATTTAAAATTTGCGACAGTAAAAAATTATTGTTTGCAAAATTTACTATAGAAAAGGCAATCCCTGGCGCAATTAAAATGTGCGACAGTACAAAATTATTTTTTGAAAAATTTACTATAGAAAAGGCAATCCCTGGCGCAATTAAAATTTGCGACAGTAAAAAATTAATTTGTGAAAAATTTACTATAGAAAAGGCAATCCCCGGCGTAATTAAAATTTGCGACAGTAAAAAATTATTTTTTGAAAAATTTACTGTAGAAAAGGCAATCGCTGGCGCAATTAAAATTTGCGACAGTAGAAAATTATTTTTTGAAAAATTTACTATAGAAAAGGCAATCCCTGGCGTAATTAAAATTTTCGACAGTAAAAAATTAATTTTTGAAAAATTTACTGTAGAAAAGGTAATCCCTGGCGCAATTAAAACTTGCGACAGTAAAATATTATTTTTTGTAAAATTTACTATAGAAAAGGCAATCCCTGGCGTAATTAAAATTTTCGACAGTAAAAAATTAAATTTTGAAAAATTTACTATAGAAAAGGTAATCCCTGGCGCAAATAAAACTTGCGACAGTAAAAAATTATTTTTTGTAAAATTTACTGTAGAAAAGGCAATCCCTGGCGCAATTAAAATTTGCGACAGTAAAAAATTAATTTTTGAAAAATTTACTATAGAAAAGGCAATCCCTGGCGCGATTAAAATTTGCGACAGTAAAAAATTATTTTTTGAATAATTTACTATAGAAAAGGCAATCCCTGGCGTATTTAAAATTTGCGACAGTAAAAAATTATTATTTGCAAAATTTACTATAGAAAAGGCAATCCCTGGCGCAATTAAAATGTGCGACAGTATAAAATTATTTTTTGAAAAATTTACTATAGAAAAGGCAATCCCTGGCGCAATTAAAATTTGCGACAGTAAAAAATTAATTTGTGAAAAATTTACTATAGAAAAGGCAATCCCCGGCGTAATTAAAATTTGCGACAGTAAAAAATTATTTTTTGAAAAATTTACTGTAGAAAAGGCAATCGCTGGCGCAATTAAAATTTGCGACAGTAGAAAATTATTTTTTGAAAAATTTACTATAGAAAAGGCAATCCCTGGCGTAATTAAAATTTTCGACAGTAAAAAATTAATTTTTGAAAAATTTACTGTAGAAAAGGTAATCCCTGGCGCAATTAAAACTTGCGACAGTAAAATATTATTTTTTGTAAAATTTACTATAGAAAAGGCAATCCCTGGCGTAATTAAAATTTTCGAGAGTAAAAAATTAAATTTTGAAAAATTTACTATAGAAAAGGTAATCCCTGGCGCAAATAAAACTTGCGACAGTAAAAAATTATTTTTTGTAAAATTTACTGTAGAAAAGGCAATCCCTGGCGCAATTAAAATTTGCGACAGTAAAAAATTAATTTTTGAAAAATTTACTATAGAAAAGGCAATCCCTGGCGCAATTAAAATTTGCGACATTAAAAAATTATTTTTTGAATAATTTACTATAGAAAAGGCAATCCCTGGCGTATTTAAAATTTGCGACAGTAAAAAATTATTGTTTGCAAAATTTACTATAGAAAAGGCAATCCCTGGCGCAATTAAAATTTGCGACAGTATAAAATTATTTTTTGAAAAATTTACTATAGAAAAGGCAATCCCTGGCCAATTAAAACTTGCGACAGTAAAAAATTATTTTTTGTAAAATTTACTGTAGAAAAGGCAATACCTGGCGTATTTAAAATTTGCGACAGTAAAAAATTATTTTTTGCAAAATTTACTATAGAAAAGGCAATCCCTGGCGCAATTAAAATTTGCGACAGTATAAAATTATTTTTTGAAAAACTTACTATAAAAGAGGCAATCCCTGGCGCAATTAAAACTTGCGACAGTAAAAAATTATTTTTTGTAAAATTTACTGTAGAAAAGGCAAACCCTGGCGCAATTAAAATTTGCGACAGTAAAAAATTATTTTTTGAAAAATTTACTATAGAAAAGGCAATCCTTGGCGCAATTAAAATATGCGACAGTATAAAATTATTTTTTGAAAAATTTACTATAGAAAAGGCAATCCCTGGCGCAATTAAAACTTGCGACATTAAAAAATTATTTTTTGTAAAATTTACTATAGAAAAGGCAATCCCTGGCGCAATTAAAATTTGCGACAGTAAAAAATTATTTTTTGCAAAATTTACTATAGAAAAGGCAATCCCTGGCGGATTTAATATTTGCGACAGTAAAAAATTAATTTTTGAAAAATTTACTATAGAAAAGGCAATCCCTGGCGCAATTAAAATTTGCGACAGTAGAAAATTATTTTTTGAAAAATTTACTGTAGAAAAGGCAATCCCTGGCGTAATAAAAATTTTCGACAGTAAAAAATTATTTTTTGCAAAATTTACTATAGAAAAGGCAATCCCTGGCGTATTTAAAATTTGCGACAGTAAAAAATTATTTTTTGCAAAATTTACTATAGAAAAGGCAATCCCTGGCGCAATTAAAATTTGCGACAGTATAAAACTATTTTTTGAAAAATTTACTATAGAAAAGGCAATCCCTGGCGCAATTAAAAATTGCGACAGTAAAAAATTATTTTTTGCAAAATTTACTATAGAAAAGGCAATCGCTGGCGCAATTAAAATTTGCGACAGTATAAAATTATTTTTTGAAAAACTTACTATAGAAAAGGCAATCCCTGGCGTATTTAAATTTTGCGACAGTAAAAAATTATTTTTTGCAAAATTTACTATAGAAAAGGCAATCCCTGGCGCAATTAAAATTTGCGACAGTATAAAATTATTTTTTGAAAAATTGACTATAGAAAAGGCAATCCCTGGCGCAATTAAAATTTGCGACAGTAAAAAATTATTTTTTGCAAAATTTACTATAGAAAAGGCAATCCCTGGCGTATTTAATATTTGCGACAGTAAAAAATTATTTTTTGCAAAATTTACTGTAGAAAAGGCAATCCCTGGCGCAATTAAAATTTGCGACAGTAGAAAAATTTTTTTTTGAAAAATTTACTATAGAAAAGGCAATCCCTGGCGTATTTAAAATTTGCGACAGTAAAAATTAATTTTTGAAAAATTTACTATAGAAAAGGCAAACCCTGGCGCAATTAAAATTTGCGACAGTAAAAAATTATTTTTTGAATAATTTACTATAGAAAAGGCAATCCCTGGCGTATTTAAAATTTGCGACAGTAAAAAATTATTGTTTGCAAAATTTACTATAGAAAAGGCAATCCCTGGCGCAATTAAAATGTGCGACAGTACAAAATTATTTTTTGAAAAATTTACTATAGAAAAGGCAATCCCTGGCGCAATTAAAATTTGCGACAGTAAAAAATTAATTTGTGAAAAATTTACTATAGAAAAGGCAATCCCCGGCGTAATTAAAATTTGCGACAGTAAAAAATTATTTTTTGAAAAATTTACTGTAGAAAAGGCAATCGCTGGCGCAATTAAAATTTGCGACAGTAGAAAATTATTTTTTGAAAAATTTACTATAGAAAAGGCAATCCCTGGCGTAATTAAAATTTTCGACAGTAAAAAATTAATTTTTGAAAAATTTACTGTAGAAAAGGTAATCCCTGGCGCAATTAAAACTTGCGACAGTAAAATATTATATTTTGTAAAATTTACTATAGAAAAGGCAATCCCTGGCGTAATTAAAATTTTCGACAGTAAAAAATTAAATTTTGAAAAATTTACTATAGAAAAGGTAATCCCTGGCGCAAATAAAACTTGCGACAGTAAAAAATTATTTTTTGTAAAATTTACTGTAGAAAAGGCAATCCCTGGCGCAATTAAAATTTGCGACAGTAAAAAATTAATTTTTGAAAAATTTACTATATAAAAGGCAATCCCTGGCGCGATTAAAATTTGCGACAGTAAAAAATTATTTTTTGAAAAATTTACTATAGAAAAGGCAATCCCTGGCGTTTTTAAAATTTGCGACAGTAAAAAATTATTGTTTGCAAAATTTACTATAGAAAAGGCAATCCCTGGCGCAATTAAAATTTGCGACAGTATAAAATTATTTTTTGAAAAACTTACTATAGAAAAGGCAATCCCTGGCCAATTAAAACTTGCGACAGTAAAAAATTATTTTTTGTAAAATTTACTGTAGAAAAGGCAATACCTGGCGTATTTAAAATTTGCGACAGTAAAAAATTATTTTTTGCAAAATTTACTATAGAAAAGGCAATCCCTGGCGCAATTAAAATTTGCGACAGTATAAAATTATTTTTTGAAAAACTTACTATAGAAAGGCAAACCCTGGCGCAATTAAAATTTGCGACAGTAACAAATTATTTTTTGAAAAATTTACTATAGAAAAGGCAATCCTTGGCGCAATTAAAATATGCGACAGTATAAAATTATTTTTTGAAAAATTTACTATAGAAAAGGCAATCCCTGGCGCAATTAAAATTTGCGACCGTAAAAAATTATTTTTTGAAAAATTTACTATAGAAAAGACAATCCCTGGCGGATTTAATATTTGCGGCAGTAAAAAATTAATTTTTGAAAAATTTACTATAGAAAAGGCATTCCCTGGCGCAATTAAAATTTGCGACAGTAAAAAATTATTTTTTGAATAATTTACTATAGAAAAGGCAATCCCTGGCGTAATTAAAATTTGCGACAGTAAAAAATTATTTTTTGAATAATTTACTATAGAAAAGGCAATCCCTGGCGGATTTAAAATTTGCGACAGTAAAAAATTAATTTTTGAAAAATTTACTATAGAAAAGGCAATCCCTGGCGTAATTAAAATTTGCGACAGTAAAAAATTAATTTTTGAAAAATTTACTATAGAAAATGCAATCCCTGGCGCAATTAAAATTTGCGACAGTAAAAAATTATTTTTTGAAAAATTTACTATAGAAAAGGCAATCCCTGGCGCAATTAAAATTTGCGACAGTAGAAAATAATTTTTTGAAAAATATACTATAGAAAAGGCAATCCCTGGAGTAATTAAAACTTGCGACAGTAAAAAATTATTTTTTGTAAAATTTACTGTAGAAAAGGCAATCCCTGGCGCAATTAAAATTTGCGACACTAGAAAATTATTTTTTGTAAAATTTACTGTAGAAAAGGCAATGCCTGGCGCAATTAAAATTTGCGACAGTAAAAAATTATTTTTTGAAAAATTGACTGTAGAAAAGGCAATCCCTGGCGCAATTAAAATTTGCGACAGTAAAAAATTAATTTGTGAAAAATTTACTATAGAAAAGGCAATCCCCGGCTTAATTAAAATTTGCGACAGTAAAAAATTATTTTTTGAAAAATTTACTGTAGAAAAGGCAATCGCTGGCGCAAATAAAATTTGCGACAGTAGAAAATTATTTTTTGAAAAATTTACTATAGAAAAGGCAATCCCTGGAGTAATTAAAATTTTCGACAGTAAAAAATTAATTTTTGAAAAATTTACTGTAGAAAAGGTAATCCCTGGCGCAATTAAAACTTGCGACAGTAAAATATTATTTTTTGTAAAATTTACTATAGAAAAGGCAATCCCTGGCGTAATTAAAATTTTCGACAGTAAAAAATTAAATTTTGCAAAATTTACTATAGAAAAGGTAATCCCTGGCGCAAATAAAACTTGCGACAGTAAAAAATTATTTTTCGTAAAATTTACTGTACAAAAGGCAATCCCTGGCGCAATTAAAATTTGCGACAGTAAAAAATTAATTTTTGAAAAATTTACTATAGAAAAGGCAATCCCTGGCGCAATTAAAATTTGCGACAGTAAAAAATTTTTTTCTGCAAAATTTACTATAGAAAAGGGCAATCCCTGGCGTAATTAAAATTTTCGACAGTAAAAAATTAATTTTTGAAAAATTTACTATAGAAAAGGTAATCCCTGGCGCAATTAAAACTTGCGACAGTAAAAAATTATTTTTGTAAAATTTACTGTAGAAAAGGTAATCCCTGGCGCAATTAAAATTTGCGACAGTAAAAAATAAATTTTTGAAAAATTTACTATAGAAAAGGCAAACCCTGGCGCAATTAAAAATTTGCGACAGTAAAAAAATTATTTTTTGCAAAATTTACTATAGAAAAGGCAATCCCTGGCGCAATTAAAATTTGCGACAGTATAAAATTATTTTTTTTAAAAATTTACTATAGAAAAGGCAATCCTGGCGCAATTAAAACTTGCGACATTAAAAAATTATTTTTTGTAAAATTTACTATAGAAAAGGCAATCCCTGGCGCAATTAAAATTTGCGACAGTAAAAAATTATTTTTTGCAAAATTTACTATAGGAAAGGCAATCCCTGGCGTATTTAAAATTTGCGACAGTATAAAATTATTTTTTGAAAAATTTACTATAGAAAAGGCAATCCCTGGCGCAATTAAAATTTGCGACAGTAAAAAATTATTTTGTGAAAAATTTACTGTAGAACAAGCAATCCCTGGCGCAATTAAAATTTGCGACAATAGAAAATTATTTTTTGAAAAATTTACTGTAGAAAAGGCAATCCCTGGCGCAATTAAAATTTGCGACAGTAAAAAAATATTTTTTGAATAATTTACTATAGAAAGGGCAATCCCTGGCGCAATTAAAATTTGCGACAGTAAAAAATTAAGTTTTGAAAAATTTTATAAAGAAAAGGCAATCCCTGGCGCAATTAAAATTTGCGACAGTAAAAAATTATTTTTTGCAAAATTTACTATAGATGAGGCAATCCCTGGCGTATTTAAAATTTGCGACAGTATAAAATTAATTTTTGTAAAATTTACTGTAGAAAAGGCAATCCCTGTCGCAATTAAAATTTGTGACAGTAAAAAATTAATTTTTGAAAAACTTACTATAGAAAAGCAAACCCTGGCGCAATAAAAATTTGCGACAGTAAAAAATTATTTTTTGCTAAATTTACTATAGAAAAGGCAATCCCTGGCGCAGTTAAAATTTGCGACAGTAAAAAATTATTTTTTGCAAAGATTTACTATAGAAGAGGCAATCCCTGGCGTAATTAAAATTTGCGAGAGTAAAAAATTATTTTTTGAAAAATTTACTGTAGAAAAGGCAATCCCTGGCGCAATTAAAATTTGCGACAGTAAAAAAATATTTTTTGAATAATTTACTATAGAAAGGGCAATCCCTGGCGCAATTAAAATTTGCGACAGTAAAAAATTAAGTTTTGAAAAATTTTATAAAGAAAAGGCAATCCCTGGCGCAATTAAAATTTGCGACAGTAAAAAATTATTTTTTGCAAAATTTACTATAGATGAGGCAATCCCTGGCGTATTTAAAATTTGCGACAGTATAAAATTAATTTGTGAAAAATTTGCTATAGAAAAGGCAATCCCTGGCGTATTTAAAATTTGCGACAGTATAAAATAATTTTTTGAATAATTTACTGTAGAAAGGTCAATCCCTGGCGTAATTAAAATTTGCGACAGTCAAAAATTATTTTTTTGCAAAATTTACTATAGAAAATGCAATCCCTGGCGCAAATAAAATATTGCGACAGTAAAAAATTATTTTTTGCAAAATTTACTATAGAAAAGGCAATCCCTGGCGTATTTAAAATTTGCGACAGTAAAAAATTATTTTTTGCAAAATTTACTATAGAAAAGGCAATCCCTGGCGCAATTAAAATTTGCGACAGTAGTAAATTAATTTTTGAAAAATTTACTATAGAAAAGGCAATCCCTGGCGCAATTAAAATTTGAGACAGTAGAAAATTATTTTTTGAAAAATTTACTATAGAAAAGCAATCCCTGGCGTAATTAAAATTTGCGAGAGTAAAAAATTAATTTTTGAAAAATTTACTATAGAAAAGGCAATCCCTGGCGCAATTAAAATTTGCGACAGTAAAAAAATATTTTTTGAATAATTTACTATAGAAAAGGCAATCCCTGGCGTATTTAAAATTTGCGACAGTAAAAAATTATTTTTTGCAAATTTTACTATAGAAAAGGCAATCCCTGGCGCTATTAAAATATGCGACAGTATAAAATTATTTTTTGAAAAATTTACTATAGAAAAGGCAATCCCTGGCGCAATCAAAATTTGCGACAGTAAAAAATTATTTTTTGATTAATTTACTATAGAAAAGGCAATCCCTGGCGCAATTAAAATTTGCGACAGTAAAAAATTATTTTTTGAATAATTTACTATAGAAAAGGCAATCCCTGGCGTATTTAAAATTTGCGACAGTAAAAAATTATTTTTTGAAAATTTTACTATAGAAAAGGCAATCCCTGGCGCTATTAAAATATGCGACAGTATAAAATTATTTTTTGAAAAATTTACTATAGAAAAGGCAATCCCTGGCGTAATTAAAACTTGCGACAGAAAAAATTATTTTTTGTAAAATTTACTGTAGAAAAGGCAATACCTGGCGTATTTAAAATTTGCGACAGTAAAAAATTATTTTTTGCAAAATTTACTATAGAAAAGGCAATCCCTGGCGCAATTAAAATTTGCGACAGTATAAAATTGTTTTTTGAAAAATTTACTATAGAAAAGGCAATGCCTGGCGCAATTAAAACTTGCGACAGTAAAAAATTATTTTTTGTAAAATTTACTATAGAAAAGGCAATCCCTGGCGGATTTAAAATTTGCGACAGTAAAAAATTATTTTTTGAAAAATTTACTTTACAAAAGGCAATCCCTGGCGCAATTAAAATTTGCGACAGTATAAAATTAAATTTTGAAAAATTTACTATAGAAAAGGCAATCCCTGGCGTAATTAAAATTTGCGACAGTAAAAAATTATTTTTTGAAAAATTTACTATAGAAAAGGCAATCCCTGGCGTAATTAAAATTTTCGACAGTAAAAAATTAATTTTTGAAAAGTTTACTATAGAAAACGCAATCCCTGGCGCCATTAAAATTTGCGACAATAAAAAATTAAATTTTGAAAAATTTATTATAGAAAAGGCAATCCCTGGCGTATTTAAAATTTGCGACAGTAAAAAAATATTTTTTGAAAAATTTACTATAGAAAAGGCAATCCCTGGCGTAATTAAAATTTGCGACAGTAAAAAATTAGTTTTTGAATAATTTACTATAGAAAAGGCAATCCCTGGCGTAATTAAAATTTGCGACAGTAAAAAATTATTTTTTGAAAAATTTACTATAGAAAAGGCAAACCTGGGCGCAATTAAAATTTGCGACAGTAGAAAATTATTTTTTGAAAAATTTACTGTAGAAAAGGCAATCCCTGGCGTATTTAAAATTTGCGACAGTAAAAAATTAATTTTTGAAAAATTTACTATAGAAAAGGCAAACCCTGGCGTATTTAAAATTTGCGAGAGTATAAAATTATTTTTTGAATAATTTACTATAGAAAAGGCAATCCCTGGCGCAATTAAAATTTGCGACAGTATAAAATTAAATTTTGAAAAATTTATTATAGAAAAGGCAATCCTGGCGTAATTATAATTTGCGACAGTATAAAATTATTTTTTGAAAAATTTACTGTAGAAAAGGATATCCCTGGCGCAATCAAAACTTGCGACAGTAGAAAATTATTTTTTGAAACATTTACTGTAGAAAAGGCAATCCCTGGCGCAATTAAAATTTGCGACAGTAAAAAATTATTTTTTGAATAATTTACTATAGAAAAGGCAATCCCTGGCGGATTTAAAATTTGCGACAGTAAAAAATTAATTTGTGAATAATTTACTATAGAAAAGGCAATCCCTGGCGCAATTAAAATTTGCGACAGTAAAAAATTATTTTTTGAATAATTTACTATAGAAAATGCAATCCCAGGCGGAATTAGAATTTGCGACAGTATAAAATTAAATTTTGAAAAATTTATTATAGAAAAGGCAAACCCTGGCGTAATTAAAATTTGCGACAGTATAAAATTATTTTTTGAAAAATTTACTGTAGAAAAGGATATCCCTGGCGCAATTAAAATTTGCGACAGTAGAAAATTATTTTTTGAAAAATTTACTGTAGAAAAGGAAATCCCTGGCGCAATTAAAATTTGTGACAGTAAAAAATTATTTTTTGAATAATTTACTATAGAAAAGGCAATCCCTGGCGGATTTAAAATTTGCGACAGTAAAAAATTAATTTGTGAAAAATTTACTATAGAAATGGCAATCCCTGGCGCAATTAAAATTTGCGACAGTAAAAAATTAATTTGTGAAAAATTTACTATAGAAAAGGCAATCCCTGGCGCAATTAAAACTTGCGACATTAAAAAAATATTTTTTGAAAAATTTACTATAGAAAAGGCAATCCCTGGCGTAATTAAAATTTGCGACAGTAAAAAATTAATTTGTGAAAAATTTACTGTAGAAAAGGCAATCCCTGGCGCAATTAAAATTTGCGACAGTAGAAAATTATTTATTGAAAAATTTACTGTAGAAAAGCAATCCCTGGCGCAATCAAAATTTGCGACAGTAAAATATTATTTTTTGAATAATTTACTATAGAAAAGGCAATCCCTGGCGCAATTAAAATTTGCGACAGTAAAAAATTATTTTTTGAATAATTTACTATAGAAAAGGCAATCCCTGGCGTATTTAAAATTTGCGACAGTAAAAAATTATTTTTTGCAAATTTTACTATAGAAAAGGCAATCCCTGGCGCTATTAAAATATGCGACAGTATAAAATTATTTTTTGAAAAATTTACTATAGAAAAGGCAATCCCTGGCGTAATTAAAACTTGCGACAGAAAAATTTATTTTTTGTAAAATTTACTGTAGAAAAGGCAATACCTGGCGTATTTAAAATTTGCGACAGTAAAAAATTATTTTTTGCAAAATTTACTATAGAAAAGGCAATCCCTGGCGCAATTAAAATTTGCGACAGTATAAAATTGTTTTTTGAAAAATTTACTATAGAAAAGGCAATGCCTGGCGCAATTAAAACTTGCGACAGTAAAAAATTATTTTTTGTAAAATTTACTATAGAAAAGGCAATCCCTGGCGGATTTAAAATTTGCGACAGTAAAAAATTATTTTTTGAAAAATTTACTGTACAAAAGGCAATCCCTGGCGCAATTAAAATTTGCGACAGTATAAAATTAAATTTTGAAAAATTTACTATAGAAAAGGCAATCCCTGGCGTAATTAAAATTTGCGACAGTAAAAAATTATTTTTTGAAAAATTTACTATAGAAAAGGCAATCCCTGGCGTAATTAAAATTTTCGACAGTAAAAAATTAATTTTTGAAAAGTTTACTATAGAAAACGCAATCCCTGGCGCCATTAAAATTTGCGACAATAAAAAATTAAATTTTGAAAAATTTATTATAGAAAAGGCAATCCCTGGCGTATTTAAAATTTGCGACAGTAAAAAAATATTTTTTGAAAAATTTACTATAGAAAAGGCAATCCCTGGCGTAGTTAAAATTTGCGACAGTAAAAAATTAGTTTTTGAATAATTAACTATAGAAAAGGCAATCCCTGGCGTAATTAAAATTTGCGACAGTAAAAAATTATTTTTTGAAAAATTTACTATAGAAAAGGCAAACCTGGGCGCAATTAAAATTTGCGACAGTAGAAAATTATTTTTTGAAAAATTTACTGTAGAAAAGGCAATCCCTGGCGTATTTAAAATTTGCGACAGTAAAAAATTAATTTTTGAAAAATTTACTATAGAAAAGGCAAACCCTGGCGTATTTAAAATTTGCGAGAGTATAAAATTATTTTTTGAATAATTTACTATAGAAAAGGCAATCCCTGGCGCAATTAAAATTTGCGACAGTATAAAATTAAATTTTGAAAAATTTATTATAGAAAAGGCAATCCTGGCGTAATTATAATTTGCGACAGTATAAAATTATTTTTTGAAAAATTTACTGTAGAAAAGGATATCCCTGGCGCAATTAAAATTTGCGACAGTAGAAAATTATTTTTTGAAACATTTACTGTAGAAAAGGCAATCCCTGGCGCAATTAAAATTTGCGACAGTAAAAAATTATTTTTTGAATAATTTACTATAGAAAAGGCAATCCCTGGCGGATTTAAAATTTGCGACAGTAAAAAATTAATTTGTGAATAATTTACTATAGAAAAGGCAATCCCTGGCGCAATTAAAATTTGCGACAGTAAAAAATTATTTTTTGAATAATTTACTATAGAAAATGCAATCCCAGGCGGAATTAGAATTTGCGACAGTATAAAATTAAATTTTGAAAAATTTATTATAGAAAAGGCAAACCCTGGCGTAATTAAAATTTGCGACAGTATAAAATTATTTTTTGAAAAATTTACTGTAGAAAAGGATATCCCTGGCGCAATTAAAATTTGCGACAGTAGAAAATTATTTTTTGAAAAATTTACTGTAGAAAAGGAAATCCCTGGCGCAATTAAAATTTGTGACAGTAAAAAATTATTTTTTGAATAATTTACTATAGAAAAGGCAATCCCTGGCGGATTTAAAATTTGCGACAGTAAAAAATTAATTTGTGAAAAATTTACTATAGAAATGGCAATCCCTGGCGCAATTAAAATTTGCGACAGTAAAAAATTAATTTGTGAAAAATTTACTATAGAAAAGGCAATCCCTGGCGCAATTAAAACTTGCGACATTAAAAAAATATTTTTTGAAAAATTTACTATAGAAAAGGCAATCCCTGGCGTAATTAAAATTTGCGACAGTAAAAAATTAATTTGTGAAAAATTTACTGTAGAAAAGGCAATCCCTGGTGCAATTAAAATTTGCGACAGTAGAAAATTATTTATTGAAAAATTTACTGTAGAAAAGCAATCCCTGGCGCAATCAAAATTTGCGACAGTAAAAAATTATTTTTTGAATAATTTACTATAGAAAAGGTAATCCCTGACGGATTTAAAATTTGCGACAGTAAAAAATTAATTTGTGAAAAATTTACTATAGAAAAGGCAATCCCTGGCGCAATTAAAATTTGCGACAGTAAAAAATTATTTTTTGAAAAATTTACTATAGAAAAGGCAATCCCTGGTGTATTTAAAATTTGCGACAGTAAAAAATTAGTTTTTGAAAAATTTACTATAGAAAAGGCAATCCCTGGCGGATTTAAAATTTGCGACAATAAAAAATTATTTTTTGAAAAATTTACTGTAGAAAAGGCAATCCCTGGCGCAATTAAAATTTGCGACAGTATAAAATTAAATTTTGAAAAATTTACTATAGAAAAGGCAATCCCTGGCGTAATTAAAATTTGCGACAGTAAAAAATTATTTTTTGAAAAATTTACTATAGAAAAGGCAATCCCTGGCGTAATTAAAATTTTCGACAGTAAAAAATTAATTTTTGAAAAATTTACTATAGAAAAGGCAATCCCTGGCGCAATTAAAATTTGTGACATTAAAAAATTAAATTTTGCAAAATTTACTATAGAAAAGGCAATCCCTGGCGGATTTAAAATTTGCGACAGTAAAAAATTAATTTGTGAAAAATTTACTGTAGAAAAGGCAATACCTGGCGTAATTAAAATTTGCGACAGTATAAAATTAAATTTTGAAAATTTTACTATAGAAAAGGCAATCCCTGGCGTATTTAAAATTTGCGACAGTAAAAAATTATTTTTTGAATAATTTACTGTAGAAAAGGCAATCCCTGGCGTAATTAAAATTTGCGACAGTAAAAAATTAGTTTTTGAAAAATTTACTGTAGAAAAGGCAATCCCTGTCGCAATTAAAATTTGCGACAGTAGAAAATTATTTTTTGAAAAATTTACTATAGAAAAGGCAATCCCTGGCGTATTTAAAATTTGCGACGGTATAAAATTATTTTTTGAATAATATACTATAGAAAAGGCAATCCCTGGCGCAATTAAAATTTGCGACAGTAAAAAATTATTTTTTGAATAATTTACTATAGAAAAGGCAATCCCTGGCGCAATTATAATTTGCGACAGTATAAAATTAAATTTTGAAATATTTATTATAGAAAAGGCAATCCCTGGCGTAATTAAAATTTGCGACAGTATAAAATAATTTTTTGAAAAATTTACTATAGAAAAGGCAATCCCTGGCGTAATTAAAATTTGCGACAGTAAGAAATTAATTTGTGAAAAATTTACTATAGAAAAGGCAAACCCTGGCGCAATTAAAATTTGCGACAGTAAAAAATTAATTTGTGAAAAATTTACTATAGAAAAGGCAATCCCTGGCGCAATTAAAACTTGCGACAGTAAAAAATTATTTTTTGTAAAATTTACTATAGAAAAGGCAATCCCTGGCGTAATTAAAATTTGCGACAGTAAAAAATTAAATTTTGAAAAATTTACTATAGAAAAGGCAATCCCTGGCGTATTTAAAATTTGCGACAGTAAAAAATTATTTTTTGAAAAATTTACTATAGAAAAGGCAATCCCTGGCGTAATTAAAATTTGCGACAGTAAAAAATTATTTTTTGAAAAATTTACTGTAGAAAAGGCAATCCCTGGCGAAATTAAAATTTTCGACAGTAAAAAATTATTTTTTGAAAAATTTACTATAGAAAAGGCAATCCCTGGCGTAATTAAAATTTGCGACAGTAAAAAATTAGTTTTTGAATAATTTGCTATAGAAAAGGCAATCCCTGGCGTAATTAAAATTTGCGACAGTAAAAAATTATTTTTTGAAAAATTTACTATAGAAAAGGCAAACCTGGGCGCAATTAAAATTTGCGACAGTAGAAAATAATTTTTTGAAAAATTTACTGTAGAAAAGGCAATCCCTGGAGTATTTAAAATTTGCGACAGTAAAAAATTAATTTTTGAAAACTTTACTATAGAAAAGGCAAACTCTGGCGTATTTAAAATTTGCGACAGTATAAAATTATTTTTTGAATAATTTACTATAGAAAAGGCAATCCCTGGCGCAATTAAAATTTGCGACAGTAAAAAATTATTTTTTGAATAATTTACTATAGAAAAGGCAATCCCTGGCGCAATTAAAATTTGCGACAGTATAAAATTAAATTTTGAAAAATTTATTATAGAAAAGCAATCCCTGGCGTAATTAAAATTTGCGAGAGTATAAAATTATATTTTGAAAAACTTACTGTAGAAAAGGATATCCCTGGCGCAATTAAAATTTGCGACAGTAGAAAATTATTTTTTGAAAAATTTACTGTAGAAAAGGCAATCCCTGGCGTATTTAAAATTTGCGACAGTAAAAAATTAATTTTTGAAAAATTTACTATAGAAAAGGCAATCCCTGGCGTATTTAAAATTTACGACAGTATAAAATTATTTTTTGAATAATTTACTATAGAAAAGGCAATCCCTGGCGTAATTAAAATTTGCGACAGTATAAAATTATTTTTTGAAAAATTTACTGTAGAAAAGGATATCCCTGGCGCAATTAAAATTTGCGACAGTAGAAAATTATTTTTTGAAAAATTTACTGTAGAAAACGCAATCCCTGGCGCAATTAAAATTTGCGACAGTAAAAAATTATTTTTTGAATAATTTACTATAGAAAAGGCAATTCCTGGCGGTTTTAAAATTTGCGACAGTAAAAAATTAATTTGTGAAAAATTTACTATAGATATGGCAATCCCTGGCGCAATTAAAATTTGCGACAGTAAAAAATTAATTTGTGAAAAATTTACTATAGAATAGGCAATCCCTGGCGCAATTAAAATTTGCGACAGTAAAAAATTAAATTTTGAAAAATTTACTATAGAAAAGGCAATCCCTGGCGTATTTAAAATTTGCGACAGTAAAAAATTAATTTGTGAAAAATTTACTGTAGAAAAGGCAATCCCTGGCGCAATTAAAATTTGCGACAGTAAAAAATTAAATTTTGAAAATTTTACTATAGAAAAGGCAATCCCTGGCGTATTTAAAATTTGCGACAGTAAAAAATTATTTTTTGAATAATTTACTGTAGAAAAGGCAATCCCTGGCGTAATTAAAATTTGCGACAGTAAAAAATTAGTTTTTGAAAAATTTACTGCAGAAAAGGCAATCCCTGTTCCAATTAAAATTTGCCACAGTAGAAAATTATTTTTTGAAAAATTTACTATAGAAAAGGCAATCCCTGGCGTATTTAAAATTTGCGACAGTAAAAAATTAATTTGTGAAAAATTTACTGTAGAAAAGGCAATCCCTGGCGCAATTAAAATTTGCGACAGTATAAAATTATTTTTTGAATAATTTACTGTAGAAAAGGCAATCCCTGGCGTAATTAAAATTTGCGACAGTAAAAAATTAGTTTTTGAAAAATTTACTATAGAATAGGCAATCCCTGGCGCAATTAAAATTTGCGACAGTAAAAAATTAAATTTTGAAAAATTTACTATAGAAAAGGCAATCCCTGGCGTATTTAAAATTTGCGACAGTAAAAAATTAATTTGTGAAAAATTTACTGTAGAAAAGGCAATCCCTGGCGCAATTAAAATTTGCGACAGTAAAAAATTATTTTTTGAATAATTTACTATAGAAAAGGCAATCCCTGGCGCAATTAAAATTTGCGACAGTATAAAATTAAATTTTGTAAAATTTATTATAGAAAAGGCAATCCCTGGCGTAATTAAAATTTGCGAGAGTATAAAATTATTTTTTGAAAAATTTACTGTAGAAAAGGATATCCCTGGCGCAATTAAAATTTGCGACAGTAGAAAATTATTTTTTGAAAAATTTACAGTAGAAAAGGCAATCCCTGGCGTATTTAAAATTTGCGACAGTAAAAAATTAATTTTTGAAAAATTTACTATAGAAAAGGCAATCCCTGGCTCAATTAAAATTTGCAACAGGAAAAAATTATTTTTTGAATAATTTACTATAGAAAAGGCAACCCTGGCGCAATTAAAATTTGCGACAGTAAAAAATTATTTTTTGCAAAATTTACTATAGAAGAGGCAATCCCTGGCGGATTTAAAATTTGCGACAGTAAAAAATTATTTTTTGAAAAATTTACTGTAGAAAAGGCAATCCCTGGCGCAATTAAAATTTGCGACAGTATAAAATTAAATTTTGAAAAATTTACTATAGAAAAGGCAATCCCTGGCGTAATTAAAATTTGCGACAGTAAAAAATTATTTTTTGAAAAATTTACTATAGAAAAGGCAATCCCTGGCGAAATTAAAATTTTCGACAGTAAAAAATTAATTTTTGAAAAATTTACTATAGAAAAGGCAATCCCTGGCGCAATTAAAATTTGCGACAATAAAAAATTAAATTTTGAAAAATTTATTATAGAAAAGGCAATCCCTGGCGTATTTAAAATTTGCGACAGTATAAAATTATTTTTTGAAAAATTTACTATAGAAAAGGCAATCCCTGGCGTAATTAAAATTTGCGACAGTAAAAAATTAGTTTTTGAATAATTTGCTATAGAAAAGGCAATCCCTGGCGTAATTAAAATTTGCGACAGTAAAAAATTATTTTTTGAAAAATTTACTATAGAAAAGGCAAACCTGGGCGCAATTAAAATTTGCGTCAGTAGAAAATTATTTTTTGAAAAATTTACTGTAGAAAAGGCAATCCCTGGAGTATTTAAAATTTGCGACAGTAAAAAATTAATTTTTGAAAAATTTACTATAGAAAAGGCAAACTCTGGCGTATTTAAAATTTGCGACAGTATAAAATTATTTTTTGAATAATTTACTATAGAAAAGGCAATCCCTGGCGCAATTAAAATTTGCGACAGTAAAAAATTAATTTTTGAAAAATTTACTATAGAAAAGGCAATCCCTGGCGTATTTAAAATTTACGACAGTATAAAATTAATTTTTGAATAATTTACTATAGAAAAGGCAATCCCTGGCGTAATTAAAATTTGCGACAGTATAAAATTATTTTTTGAAAAATTTACTGTAGAAAAGGATATCCCTGGCGCAATTAAAATTTGCGACAGTAGAAAATTATTTTTTGAAAAATTTACTGTAGAAAAGGCAATCCCTGGCGTATTTAAAATTTGCGACAGTAAAAAATTAATTTTTGAAAAATTTACTATAGAAAAGGCAATCCCTGGCGTATTTAAAATTTACGACAGTATAAAATTATTTTTTGAATAATTTACTATAGAAAAGGCAATCCCTGGCGTAATTAAAATTTGCGACAGTATAAAATTATTTTTTGAAAAATTTACTGTAGAAAAGGATATCCCTGGCGCAATTAAAATTTGCGACAGTAGAAAATTATTTTTTGAAAAATTTACTGTAGAAAACGCAATCCTTGGCGCAATTAAAATTTGCGACAGTAAAAAATTATTTTTTGAATAATTTACTATAGAAAAGGCAATCCCTGGCGGATTTAAAATTTGCGACAGTAAAAAATTAATTTGTGAAAAATTTACTATAGATATGGCAATCCCTGGCGCAATTAAAATTTGCGACAGTAAAAAATTAATTTGTGAAAAATTTACTATAGAAAAGGCAATTCATGGCGCAATTAAAACTTGCGACAGTAAAAAATTATTTTTTGTAAAATTTACTATAGAAAAGGCAATCCCTGGCGTAATTAAAATTTGCGACAGTAAAAAATTAATTAGTGAAAAATTTACTATAGAATAGGCAATCCCTGGCGCAATTAAAATTTGCGACTGTAAAAAATTAAATTTTGAAAAATTTACTATAGAAAAGCAATCCCTGGCGGATTTAAAATTTGCGACAGTAAAAAATTAATTTGTGAAAAATTTACTGTAGAAAAGGCAATCCCTGGCGCAATTAAAATTTGCGACAGTATAAAATTAAATTTTGAAAATTTTACTATAGAAAAGGCAATCCCTGGCGTATTTAAAATTTGCGACAGTAAAAAATTATTTTTTGAATAATTTACTGTAGAAAAGGCAATCCCTGGCGTAATTAAAATTTGCGACAGTAAAAAATTAGTTTTTGAAAAATTTACTGTAGAAAAGGCAATCCCTGTTCCAATTAAAATTTGCCACAGTAGAAAATTATTTTTTGAAAAATTTACTATAGAAAAGCAATCCCTGGCGTATTTAAAATTTGCGACAGTATAAAATTATTTTTTGAATAATTTAGTATAGAAAATGCAATCCCTGGCGCAATTAAAATTTGCGACAGTAAAAAATTATTTTTTGAATAATTTACTATAGAAAAGGAAATCCCTGGCGCAATTATAATTTGCGACAGTATAAAATTAAATTTTGAAAAATTTATTATAGAAAAGGCAATCCCTGGCGTAATTAAAATTTGCGACAGTATAAAATTATTTTTTGAAAAATTTACTATAGAAAAGGCAATCCCTGGCGTAATTAAAATTTGCGACAGTAAAAAATTAATTTGTGAAAAATTTACTACAGAAAAGGCAATCCCTGGCGCAATTAAAATTTGCGACAGTAAAAAATTAATTTGTGAAAAATTTACTATAGAAAAGGCAATCCCTGGCGCAATAAAACTTGCGACAGTAAAAAATTATTTTTTGTAAAATTTACTATAGAAAAGGCAATCCCTGGCGTAATTAAAATTTGCGACAGTAAAAAATTAATTTGTGAAAAATTTACTGTAGAAAAGGCAATCCCTGGCGCAATTAAAATTTGCGACAGTATAAAATTAAATTTTGAAAAATTTACTATAGAAAAGGCAATCCCTGGAGTATTTAAAATTTGCGACAGTAAAAAATTAATTTTTGAAAAATTTACTATAGAAAAGGCAAACTCTGGCGTATTTAAAATTTGCGACAGTATAAAATTATTTTTTGAATAATTTACTATAGAAAAGGCAATCCCTGGCGCAATTAAAATTTGCGACAGTAAAAAATTATTTTTTGAATAATTTACTATAGAAAAGGCAATCCCTGGCGCAATTAAAATTTGCGACAGTATAAAATTAAATTTTGTAAAATTTATTATAGAAAAGGCAATCCCTGGCGTAATTAAAATTTGCGAGAGTATAAAATTATTTTTTGAAAAATTTACTGTAGAAAAGGATATCCCTGGCGCAATTAAAATTTGCGACAGTAGAAAATTATTTTTTGAAAAATTTACTGTAGAAAAGGCAATCCCTGGCGTATTTAAAATTTGCGACAGTAAAAAATTAATTTTTGAAAAATTTACTATAGAAAAGGCAATCCCTGGCTCAATTAAAATTTGCAACAGGAAAAAATTATTTTTTGAATAATTTACTATAGAAAAGGCAACCCTGGCGCAATTAAAATTTGCGACAGTAAAAAATTATTTTTTGCAAAATTTACTATAGAAGAGGCAATCCCTGGCGGATTTAAAATTTGCGACAGTAAAAAATTATTTTTTGAAAAATTTACTGTAGAAAAGGCAATCCCTGGCGCAATTAAAATTTGCGACAGTATAAAATTAAATTTTGAAAAATTTACTATAGAAAAGGCAATCCCTGGCGTAATTAAAATTTGCGACAGTAAAAAATTATTTTTTGAAAAATTTACTATAGAAAAGGCAATCCCTGGCGAAATTAAAATTTTCGACAGTAAAAAATTAATTTTTGAAAAATTTACTATAGAAAAGGCAATCCCTGGCGCAATTAAAATTTGCGACAATAAAAAATTAAATTTTGAAAAATTTATTATAGAAAAGGCAATCCCTGGCGTATTTAAAATTTGCGACAGTATAAAATTATTTTTTGAAAAATTTACTATAGAAAAGGCAATCCCTGGCGTAATTAAAATTTGCGACAGTAAAAAATTAGTTTTTGAATAATTTGCTATAGAAAAGGCAATCCCTGGCGTAATTAAAATTTGCGACAGTAAAAAATTATTTTTTGAAAAATTTACTATAGAAAAGGCAAACCTGGGCGCAATTAAAATTTGCGTCAGTAGAAAATTATTTTTTGAAAAATTTACTGTAGAAAAGGCAATCCCTGGAGTATTTAAAATTTGCGACAGTAAAAAATTAATTTTTGAAAAATTTACTATAGAAAAGGCAAACTCTGGCGTATTTAAAATTTGCGACAGTATAAAATTATTTTTTGAAAAATTTACTGTAGAAAAGGCAATCCCTGGCGCAATTAAAATTTGCGACAATAAAAAATTATTTTTTGAAAAATTTACTATAGAAAAGGCAATCCCTGGCGTATTTAAAATTTACGACAGTATAAAATTATTTTTTGAATAATTTACTATAGAAAAGGCAATCCCTGGCGTAATTAAAATTTGCGACAGTATAAAATTATTTTTTGAAAAATTTACTGTAGAAAAGGATATGCCTGGCGCAATTAAAATTTGCGACAGTAGAAAATTATTTTTTGAAAAATTTACTGAAAAAAAGGCAATCCCTGGCGCAATTAAAACTTGCGACAGTAAAAAATTATTTTTTGTAAAATTTACTATAGAAAAGGCAATCCCTGGCGTAATTAAAATTTGCGACAGTAAAAAATTAATTAGTGAAAAATTTACTGTAGAAAAGGCAATCCCTGGCGCAATTAAAATTTGCGACATTAGAAAATTATTTTTTGAAAAATTTACTGTAGAATAGGCAATCCCTGGCGCAATCAAAATTTGCGACAGTAAAAAATTATTTTTTGAATAATTTACTATAGAAAAGGTAATCCTTGACGGATTTAAAATTTGCGACAGTAAAAAATTAATTTGTGAAAAATTTACTGTAGAAAAGGCAATCCCTTGCGCAATTAAAATTTGCGACAGTATAAAATTAAATTTTGAAAAATTTACTATAGAAAAGGCAATCCCTGGCGTAATTAATATTTGCGACAGTAAAAAATTATTTTTGGAAAAATTTACTATAGAAAAGGCAATCCCTGGCGTAATTAAAATTTTCGACAGTAAAAAATTAATTTTTGAAAAATTTACTATAGAATAGGCAATCCCTGGCGCAATTAAAATTTGCGACAATAAAAAATTAAATTTTGAAAAATTTATTATAGAAAAGGCAATCCCTGGCGTATTTAAAATTTGCGACAGTATAAAATTATTTTTTGAAAAATTTACTATAGAAAAGGCAATCCCTGGCGTAATTAAAATTTGCGACAGTAAAAAATTAGTTTTTGAATAATTTGCTATAGAAAAGGCAATCCCTGGCGTAATTAAAATTTGCGACAGTAAAAAATTATTTTTTGAAAAATTTACTATAGAAAAGGCAAACCTGGGCGCAATTAAAATTTGCGTCAGTAGAAAATTATTTTTTGAAAAATTTACTGTAGAAAAGGCAATCCCTGGAGTATTTAAAATTTGCGACAGTAAAAAATTAATTTTTGAAAAATTTACTATAGAAAAGGCAAGCTCTGGCGTATTTAAAATTTGCGACAGAATAAAATTATTTTTTGAATAATTTACTATAGAAAAGGCAATCCCTGGCGCAATTAAAATTTGCGACAGTAAAAAATTAATTTTTGAAAAATTTACTATAGAAAAGGCAATCCCTGGCGTATTTAAAATTTACGACAGTATAAAATTATTTTTTGAATAATTTACTATAGAAAAGGCAATCCCTGGCGTAATTAAAATTTGCGACAGTATAAAATTATTTTTTGAAAAATTTACTGTAGAAAAGGATATGCCTGGCGCAATTAAAATTTGCGACAGTAGAAAATTATTTTTTGAAAAATTTACTGAAAAAAAGGCAATCCCTGGCGCAATTAAAATTTGCGACAGTAAAAAATTATTTTTTGAATAATTTACTATAGAAAAGGCAATCCCTGGCGCAATTAAAACTTGCAACAGTAAAAAATTATTTTTTGTAAAATTTACTATAGAAAAGGCAATCCCTGGCGTAATTAAAATTTGCGACAGTAAAAAATTAATTAGTGAAAAATTTACTGTAGAAAAGGCAATCCCTGGCGCAATTAAAATTTGCGACATTAGAAAATTATTTTTTGAAAAATTTACTGTAGAATAGGCAATCCCTGGCGCAATCAAAATTTGCGACAGTAAAAAATTATTTTTTGAATAATTTACTATAGAAAAGGTAATCCTTGACGGATTTAAAATTTGCGACAGTAAAAAATTAATTTGTGAAAAATTCACTGTAGAAAAGGCAATCCCTTGCGCAATTAAAATTTGCGACAGTATAAAATTAAATTTTGAAAAATTTACTATAGAAAAGGCAATCCCTGGCGTAATTAATATTTGCGACAGTAAAAAATTATTTTTGGAAAAATTTACTATAGAAAAGGCAATCCCTGGCGTAATTAAAATTTTCGACAGTAAAAAATGAATTTTTGAAAAATTTACTATAGAATAGGCAATCCCTGGCGCAATTAAAATTTGCGACAGTAAAAAATTAAATTTTGAAAAATTTACTATAGAAAAGGCAATCCCTGGCGCAATTAAAAGTTGCGACAGTAAAAAATTAAATTTTGAAAAATTTACTATAGAAAAGGCAATCCCTGGCGGATTTAAAATTTGCGACAGTAAAAAATTAATTTGTGAAAAATTTACTGTAGAAGTGGCAATCCCTGGCGCAATTAAAATTTGCGACAGTATAAAATTATTTTTTGAAAAACTTACTATAGAAAAGGTAATCCCTGGCGCAATTAAAACTTGCGACAGTAAAATATTATTTTTTGTAAAATTTACTATAGAAAAGGCAATCCCTGGCGTAATTAAAATTTTCGAGAGTAAAAAATTAAATTTTGAAAAATTTACTATAGAAAAGGTAATCCCTGGCGCAAATAAAACTTGCGACAGTAAAAAATTATTTTTTGTAAAATTTACTGTAGAAAAGGCAATCCCTGGCGCAATTAAAATTTGCGACAGTAAAAAATTAATTTTTGAAAAATTTACTATAGAAAAGGCAATCCCTGGCGCAATTAAAATTTGCGACAGTAAAAAATTATTTTTTGAATAATTTACTATAGAAAAGGCAATCCCTGGCGTATTTAAAATTTGCGACAGTAAAAAATTATTGTTTGCAAAATTTACTATAGAAAAGGCAATCCCTGGCGCAATTAAAATTTGCGACAGTATAAAATTATTTTTTGAAAAATTTACTATAGAAAAGGCAATCCCTGGCCAATTAAAACTTGCGACAGTAAAAAATTATTTTTTGTAAAATTTACTGTAGAAAAGGCAATACCTGGCGTATTTAAAATTTGCGACAGTAAAAAATTATTTTTTGCAAAATTTACTATAGAAAAGGCAATCCCTGGCGCAATTAAAATTTGCGACAGTATAAAATTATTTTTTGAAAAACTTACTATAGAAGAGGCAATCCCTGGCGCAATTAAAACTTGCGACAGTAAAAAATTATTTTTTGTAAAATTTACTGTAGAAAAGGCAAACCCTGGCGCAATTAAAATTTGCGACAGTAAAAAATTATTTTTTGAAAAATTTACTATAGAAAAGGCAATCCTTGGCGCAATTAAAATATGCGACAGTATAAAATTATTTTTTGAAAAATTTACTATAGAAAAGGCAATCCCTGGCGCAATTAAAACTTGCGACATTAAAAAATTATTTTTTGTAAAATTTACTATAGAAAAGGCAATCCCTGGCGCAATTAAAATTTGCGACAGTAAAAAATTATTTTTTGCAAAATTTACTATAGAAAAGGCAATCCCTGGCGGATTTAATATTTGCGACAGTAAAAAATTAATTTTTGAAAAATTTACTATAGAAAAGGCAATCCCTGGCGCAATTAAAATTTGCGACAGTAGAAAATTATTTTTTGAAAAATTTACTGTAGAAAAGGCCATCCCTGGCGTAATAAAAATTTTCGACAGTAAAAAATTATTTTTTGCAAAATTTACTATAGAAAAGGCAATCCCTGGCGTATTTAAAATTTGCGACAGTAAAAAATTATTTTTTGCAAAATTTACTATAGAAAAGGCAATCCCTGGCGCAATTAAAATTTGCGACAGTAAAAAATTATTTTTTGCAAAATTTACTATAGAAAAGGCAATCCCTGGCGCAATTAAAATTTGCGACAGTAAAAAATTATTTTTTGCAAAATTTACTATAGAAAAGGCAATCCCTGGCGGATTTAATATTTGCGACAGTAAAAAATTAATTTTTGAAAAATTTACTATAGAAAAGGCAATCCCTGGCGCAATTAAAATTTGCGACAGTAGAAAATTATTTTTTGAAAAATTTACTGTAGAAAAGGCCATCCCTGGCGTAATAAAAATTTTCGACAGTAAAAAATTATTTTTTGCAAAATTTACTATAGAAAAGGCAATACCTGGCGCAATTAAAATTTGCGACAGTAAAAAATTATTTTTTGAATAATTTACTATAGAAAAGGCAATCCCTGGCGCAATTAAAATTTGCGACAGTATAAAATTAAATTTTGTAAAATTTATTATAGAAAAGGCAATCCCTGGCGTAATTAAAATTTGCGAGAGTATAAAATTATTTTTTGAAAAATTTACTGTAGAAAAGGATATCCCTGGCGCAATTAAAATTTGCGACAGTAGAAAATTATTTTTTGAAAAATTTACTGTAGAAAAGGCAATCCCTGGCGTATTTAAAATTTGCGACAGTAAAAAATTAATTTTTGAAAAATTTACTATAGAAAAGGCAATCCCTGGCTCAATTAAAATTTGCAACAGGAAAAAATTATTTTTTGAATAATTTACTATAGAAAAGGCAACCCTGGCGCAATTAAAATTTGCGACAGTAAAAAATTATTTTTTGCAAAATTTACTATAGAAGAGGCAATCCCTGGCGGATTTAAAATTTGCGACAGTAAAAAATTATTTTTTGAAAAATTTACTGTAGAAAAGGCAATCCCTGGCGCAATTAAAATTTGCGACAGTATAAAATTAAATTTTGAAAAATTTACTATAGAAAAGGCAATCCCTGGCGTAATTAAAATTTGCGACAGTAAAAAATTATTTTTTGAAAAATTTACTATAGAAAAGGCAATCCCTGGCGAAATTAAAATTTTCGACAGTAAAAAATTAATTTTTGAAAAATTTACTATAGAAAAGGCAATCCCTGGCGCAATTAAAATTTGCGACAATAAAAAATTAAATTTTGAAAAATTTATTATAGAAAAGGCAATCCCTGGCGTATTTAAAATTTGCGACAGTATAAAATTATTTTTTGAAAAATTTACTATAGAAAAGGCAATCCCTGGCGTAATTAAAATTTGCGACAGTAAAAAATTAGTTTTTGAATAATTTGCTATAGAAAAGGCAATCCCTGGCGTAATTAAAATTTGCGACAGTAAAAAATTATTTTTTGAAAAATTTACTATAGAAAAGGCAAACCTGGGCGCAATTAAAATTTGCGTCAGTAGAAAATTATTTTTTGAAAAATTTACTGTAGAAAAGGCAATCCCTGGAGTATTTAAAATTTGCGACAGTAAAAAATTAATTTTTGAAAAATTTACTATAGAAAAGGCAAACTCTGGCGTATTTAAAATTTGCGACAGTATAAAATTATTTTTTGAATAATTTACTATAGAAAAGGCAATCCCTGGCGCAATTAAAATTTGCGACAGTAAAAAATTAATTTTTGAAAAATTTACTATAGAAAAGGCAATCCCTGGCGTATTTAAAATTTACGACAGTATAAAATTAATTTTTGAATAATTTACTATAGAAAAGGCAATCCCTGGCGTAATTAAAATTTGCGACAGTATAAAATTATTTTTTGAAAAATTTACTGTAGAAAAGGATATCCCTGGCGCAATTAAAATTTGCGACAGTAGAAAATTATTTTTTGAAAAATTTACTGTAGAAAAGGCAATCCCTGGCGTATTTAAAATTTGCGACAGTAAAAAATTAATTTTTGAAAAATTTACTATAGAAAAGGCAATCCCTGGCGTATTTAAAATTTACGACAGTATAAAATTATTTTTTGAATAATTTACTATAGAAAAGGCAATCCCTGGCGTAATTAAAATTTGCGACAGTATAAAATTATTTTTTGAAAAATTTACTGTAGAAAAGGATATCCCTGGCGCAATTAAAATTTGCGACAGTAGAAAATTATTTTTTGAAAAATTTACTGTAGAAAACGCAATCCCTGGCGCAATTAAAATTTGCGACAGTAAAAAATTATTTTTTGAATAATTTACTATAGAAAAGGCAATCCCTGGCGGATTTAAAATTTGCGACAGTAAAAAATTAATTTGTGAAAAATTTACTATAGATATGGCAATCCCTGGCGCAATTAAAATTTGCGACAGTAAAAAATTAATTTGTGAAAAATTTACTATAGAAAAGGCAATTCATGGCGCAATTAAAACTTGCGACAGTAAAAAATTATTTTTTGTAAAATTTACTATAGAAAAGGCAATCCCTGGCGTAATTAAAATTTGCGACAGTAAAAAATTAATTAGTGAAAAATTTACTATAGAATAGGCAATCCCTGGCGCAATTAAAATTTGCGACAGTAAAAAATTAAATTTTGAAAAATTTACTATAGAAAAGCAATCCCTGGCGGATTTAAAATTTGCGACAGTAA